>CM064518.1:53323191-53350691 GCA_032716605.1 Paralithodes platypus
TACATAGAGATACATAGAGATAGCACAGACCACACAGTACCTCAAGGTCCATTTACTAGGCCAGTCTCGGCTTCTCTTATCAAACTATTAGGTTATAGTATGACTACTGTTGCTGCTACATACATACACATATGACGACAATTTAGACACCCCCGGTACATACCATACACGGTACTATAGAACCGGTACATTACTTATGATACCCACAAACACACAGTTACATATACATATATATAAACAGTAGATACTATACCTACAGATGTTTACAGTGCACACACATACACTTACATACATTTTTTTTTTTTTTTTTGTTTTTTTTTTTTCATATCATACCCCAAGCCCTCTGCAGATTAGAGGTCAAAGCCTTTCCTTGAAAGCGTTTATTGTGTCGCTTCTCCACCAATCTTGCTGGTAGGTGCTTATTCCACTCTGTCGCCACACTGTAGGTGAAGGACAAAAGGAAACTCTTGTGTGGACATCTAGGTTTGCCTTTCTTGGTTTTTAATTTCAGTTCCATTTCCGCGAGTTTGATTAGTACTTGTTTAATGTGAATAGTGGTGCATTTACATCGACTTTTTGTCGAAAACCTTTTAAGTATCTTAAAAGCCACTCAATAAGCTGACCAGCCTCCAACCTCCTCTTTTTTAATGCGAATACAGGTTCAATTCGTTTTAAGTCTTTCTTCATGGGTTTATTTCTTAATGAGTGGTATCATCTTCGTCGCTCTACGCTGTTACTGACTCGAGTCTTACCAATGTCCTTGATCAGATAATGGTGAACCAGAACCTTGCACCACCATATTCAAGGTGGTGGCAGATCACAATACTTTTGAACAGCTTGGCACTATTCCGTTTTAAATGTTTCATATTGTAAAATTTTCGTTTAATAAAGCCCAATGGGGCTTATGTTTTTTGCCTTATTTCGCTGCTGCTCGATTACATTGGTCGGAAGTTTTTAGGTTTTCAGCATATTAGTACCCATAGGGGGGGGTTTTTACTTTTCCTTACCGCTTGCGGTTTTTTATTTGTTTGCCCCCTCCTCCCTCCCTATCATTTCGTATTTGTATTCCATATTTCTGCTACCAAACCTGCCAGCACCTGACAGATTTAGCGGGACATGCGAAAGGGCATCTGCCATTTTTTCGACCCCACTCTGATATTTTGTTTAAACCACGATTGCAACGCTATGCTTCTATCATCTTCGTTCAGGACTGTATTTCCTATTTTTGTATCGTCGGCAAATTTGGAAATGGTGTTGTTTACCCCTACATCAATATCGTTAATGTAAATGAGAAACAGAACCGGTCCAAGGACTGAACCCTGTGGAACTCCACTAGTGACAGGCTCCCACTCCGATTCCACTCCATTTATCACCACTCTCTGTCTTCTGCCTGTAAGCCAAGAGAGAGAGAGAGAGAGAGAGAGAGAGAGAGAGAGAGAGAGAGAGAGAGAGAGAGAGAGAGAGATTATGAATGTCTGAGTAAGGTATAGTTGAGGGCATTCGATGTGCTGCTCGTTACCTAGGCGCTCATCTCCTCGTGTTTGCCCTGAGAATGTGTGATGGCTGATTTACGCTGCCTGATAAACATGGGGGACACTGCATATATTGTCCAGGATACTACCACATATTACTCTCCCAGGTGGTACGTCACAAATGTCCACTCACTCCAGGTTTCCTTTACTGACAGGTGGACGTCGGGGTATAAACTGGAGAAAATAACAAATAATAATAATAATAATAATAATAATAATAATAATAATAATAATAACGTAATGCAGTCCAAAATTCAACGAAGAAAGTGGCGCATTGGGAAGTCAATTAGTGAAGTGTAATATTCTAATTAATGGATAATATACATAAAGTTGTACATACATACACACTAATCCATGACAAATAGTAGCAGAAAAGGTTTACAGCACAAGTAAATAAATGTATAAATAAATGTATAAATAAATGTATAAATCAATGTGTAAATCAATGTATAAATAAATGTATAAATAAATGTATAAATAAATGTATAAATAAATGTATAAATAAATGTATAAATAAATGTATAAATAAATGTATAAATAAATGTATAAATCAATGTATAAATAAATTATAAATAAATGTATAAATAAATGTATAAAATCAATGTATAAATACATGTATAAATAAATGTATAAATAAAGATAAATAATGTAAATAAATGTATAAATCAATGTATAAATCAATGTATAAATAAATGTATAAATCAATGTATAAATAAATTATAAATAAATGTATAAATAAATGTATAAATCAATGTATAAATAAATGTATAAATAAATGTATAAATAAATGTATAAATAAATGCTTGCCATAAATCCTGTGCCCAAGAAGAGTACCGGAGCATATAAATCAAAGGCCCAGAAAGGGAGAATAGGAAGGGAGATAAATGATATAAACGAGTGGCTGCTAACCCTATTCCGACCGTGGGGGGCTTTTTAGATCTACCCTGTTTCGCCCCATTTGGTAGGAGATCTCAAGACCTTTCACTCCATTAACTTATGACGCTGCACCCCTTTCAGGTGTCGATTTTTGTTCTTTCTGTGTGACAGTGAGCCTGTAACTTGAAAGAAATTGGCCTTATACCAGAACATTTTCCTATCGAAAAATGTACACATTTAGTGTGAAAGAATCTGAGTGGCCATTTTTTAGTTGTAAGGAAATCCGGGATAGCATTTTTGTTAGCCTAAGGGACAAGCGAAAATACATTGCTCGAAAATGGCAAAAGCAACCCAAACCCTCAAGAATAGTTAAGGGGAGGTTCTTAGTTTGGTCCCTAGATATCCTTCAAGCTTAAGATTACACCCCCTTGAGCCCCTTTCAAGATAAATTTTTACATTTTTCGGTAGAAAAATGTCCCGGCTGAAAGCCGGTTCCTCTTAAATTACAGGCTCGCTATCGCTCGCCAGGATAAAATCGACACCTAAATGGCACGAAAGGTCTTAAAATTGACAGAAATGGGTTGAAAGTTCTTAAAATCGTCACAATAATGGGGGCAAACGTCTTAAAATTAGAAAAACAATGGGGCTAAACATGAGGGAGAAAGGAGTCCAGAAAAAATTCCCTCAAGTGGATATCTCCCCTTAAACACAATATCATGATAACCTCCTAGACATTGAACCAGATACTGTCAATAAAAAAAAAAAAAAAAAAAAAAAAAAAAGATAGATCGTGTCAATGGCGGATGTTCACAGCATACGAAACTCGATGAAAACGTAAACTAACGTATGCTAATCAATAGCTATCAACTGAATTATATACAGTATAGTCTTTTACGCGCAAACGGTTAAAATATATTGGGAGATTAAAACTATACCTGATACCTATAAACTACCCACGCGCACACACACACACACACACACACACACACACACACACACACACACACACACACACCTCCTCGTTAATGATGAATAGGGTCGTGTTAAGGGGAGGTTTTTAGTGTGTTTCCTAGACTTCCATCAAGCTTGAAATTACACCCCCTTGACCCCCTTTCAAGATAAATTTGTACATTTTTTGGTAGAAAAATGTCACGGCCGAAGGCCGATTCCTCTTAAATTACAGGCTCGCTATCGCTCGCCAGGACAAAATCGACACCTAAATGGGACGGAAGGTCTTAAAAGTGACATAAATGGGGTGAAACTTCTTAAAATCGCCAAACTAATAGGGCGAACGTCTTAAAACTTCAAAATCAATGGGGCTAAACATAAGGGAGAAAGGGGTAAATAAAAAAATCCCTCAAGTGGAAATCTCCCCTTAATTCAAGCCCCCCCCCCCCCCCTGACACACCAACAACCCATCCGTGGACCAACAAACGGCCTTAATTGGTCACCGTAAATTATAATACACGTTTAAAGGTTACTCGGCAAACAATGTGGGTTTTTGATGTAGCAGATATGGTTCGTGTAAGTGATTAATGGAAGGCTTATAGGTTCATAGTAGCTCAATGGAAGGTTTATAGTAGCTCAATGGAAGGTTTATAGGTTCATAGTAGCTCAATGGAAGGTTTATAGGTTCCTAGTAGCTCAATGGAAGGTTTATAGGTTCATATATAGTAGCTCAATGGAAGGTTTATAGGTTCATAGTAGCTCAATGGAAGGTTTATAGGTTCCTAGTAGCTCAATGGAAGGTTTATAGGTTCATATATAGTAGCTCAATGGAAGGTTTATAGGTTCATAGTAGCTCAATGGAAGGTTTATAGGTTCATAGTAGCTCAATGGAAGGTTTATAGGTTCATAGTAGCTCAATGGAAGGTTTATAGGTTCATAGTAGCTCAATGGAAGGTTTATAGGTTCATAGTAGCTCAATGGAAGGTTTATAGGTTCATAGTAGCTCAATGGAAGGTTTATAGGTTCATAGTAGCTCAATGGAAGGTTTATAGGTTCATATATAGTAGCTCAATTGTGATACTTAGAATTGACAATATTAGCAGTTCAAATATTTATAGTCTAGGCCTAATGTGTACTGTACATCAACACACCTTTTGCAGGCTACACTGTACAACGTTTGTGGGCAATATAGAATACATAGACGTACCACTGGTAGTGATCATAATACATAGACGTAACACTGGTAGTGATCATAATACATAGACGTAACACTGGTAGTGCTCATAATACATAGACGTAACACTGGTAGTGATCATAATACATAGACGTAACACTGGTAGTGATCATAATACATAGACGTAACACTGGTAGTGATCATAATACATAGACGTAACACTGGTAGTGCTCATAATACATAGACGTAACACTGGTAGTGATCATAATACATAGACGTAACACTGGTAGTGATCATAATACATAGACGTAACACTGGTAGTGATCATAATACATAGACGTTAACACTGGTAGTGATCATAATACATAGACGTAACACTGGTAGTGATCATAATACATAGACGTAACACTGGTAGTGATCATAATACATAGACGTAACACTGGTAGTGCTCATAATACATAGACGTAACACTGGTAGTGCTCATAATAAGTGGGTAATAGTTATTTCGTTATGATATGAACACTTTTGTCAGACTTTTTTTCACATTTATTTCGCAGATATAACTCTTTCTATCCAGGACCATTTTTGTTTTACTTAACCCTCTTTAAGCTCCATTTAGTATGGACATTTTAAGACGTTTCAACCTATTAGTTTGGCGAATATAAGACGATTCACTCCATTTAGGTGTCGATTTTTTTCGGAGCAAGCTGTAGCGAACATTCAAATTCATAGCGAAACAATTGGTCTTTGATCGGGACTTTAAACTACCGAAAATTTACAATTTAGCTTGAAGGGGTTCTAGGGGACTTTTTCAGTACTGAAGAGGGTCTTGGGATTTTTTTTGTTTAAGCCTAGGGGGCTAACTAAAAATAAACTGCTCGGAAATGTTAGAAAATTAATACAAATATGAATAAATATATACAATAAAAGTAATATTGTAAAACGAAGACGTCGGAAGACACAGTGTTAAAGACCCATTGACACCGATTAACTGAAGCTGTGAATTCCAGATTATTGAAACGTCAACATAAACAGTATATCTATTGCAACTGGAAATTTGTTGTAATAGCTAATGATATAATACATCAAAATAGTTATAGCATATTAATACGGCAACGATATTATGACGTCACTGATGTATCAGCAATGAAACAGCATAAAGAAACTTGGTAATAGAAAGTTATATTTCAAAAGTTAACATTCAATCCCGTAGTCTGTGATCGCCATGATATAGATTGCACCATTCCCAGATATTTAAGAATAATACTCATTATATCAAACACATTTTTCATTATACTAATTAAAACCGAACATTTATTGTGTGCCCCTTACAGGGTTGAAATAAAGACTACAACATTATATAACATTCTGATATATATATATATATATATATATATATATATATATATATATATATATATATATATATATATATATATATATATATATAGCAAGCATTTTACAAGGTACTGTACATGAAGGTTTTTGTAATATGACCGGAAAGTAACCGACTGTGGCTGAGAGAGAGAGAGAGAGAGAGAGAGAGAGAGAGAGAGAGAGAGAGAGAGAGAGAGAGAGAGAGAGAGAGAGAGAGAGAGAGAGAGGTGGGAGAGTGATGCAGACTAGAGGGTCTGGCAGGATATTGGTAAATAACTTCGCTCTCTCATTAAGGACAGGTGTGTGTGTGTGTGTGTGTGTGTGTGTGTGTGTGTGTGTGTGTGTGTGTGTGTGTGTGTGTGTGTGTGAGAGAGAGAGAGAGAAAAAAAAAAATTGTACTACTTATACTCATAATAGTCTGTACAGTTGCCCACATGAATAGTACCGACTCTGTGATTGTCTGTATCCAAATATATATAGGCCTAATGTGACTTACTTTCAAGAATATTTTGCTGTCACTCATTATATCGCATAAGATAATACACTTTTATTTCAATCATACAACAGATATTTTTCACTCCATGCATAACATTTCGAATTGTGTACAAATTTTACATTGACACATACTGTACAGCATACTGTGCATACATGCATGCGAAATGTATAAATGTATAAATCCATGTATTTATGAATGTATGAATGTGTACTGTGATATGAATGTATGAATGTGTACTGTGATATGAATGTATGAATGTGTACTGTGATATGATAAGTTGTCGGAATTTACTCCAATCTATTAATTATTTCACTCCCTTATCTCTCTCTCTCTCTCTCTCCAGAACCCCAGACCCTATCACCACCAATCTACCTTCACCACTTCCTTTATACACACACACACACGCACACCCACACACATACACACACACACACACACACACACAAACACACACACCCAAACACACACACCCAAACAGACACCTCTCTCTCTGCCATTGCTTTTCTCTTACTCTACAAATAAACCCCTTTGCTTCTTATTTCCATTCCTAATAATCTATCTACAGTCGTGAGCCCCCCAATTACGTGGCACCAACCTGAATCATCCTCGGACATATATGAAACAATCCAATTATTTATTATATTAACAGATACTTCAAAATATGGCCTTAATAATTGCAAGATTTAAATGTGTGTAGAAGTATTATTATTTTTATTATTATTATTATTATTATTATTATTATTATTATTATTATTATTATTATTATTATTATTGTATTTTGTTTATGTAGTGGTGATGGCTGCACCATACTGTACTCATACATGGATAAAAAACACCATCTGAGGAAGAGCACTTTATTGACAACGTTTCGCAGATAGCTTCATCAGGTCACTAACCAATGCTGGTACATAGGAGCAAAGTATATAGACACTAACAAGTAAACCTACCAAAACAATATTGGTCACATTTGTTAGTGACCTGATGAAGCTGTCTGCGAAACATTGTCAATAAAGTGCTCTTCCTCAGATGGTGTTTTTTATCCATTCTGTCTACTTTTCAAGTACCACTCAATGTACTCATACATATTATGCCTCACCCACCACTTGTGTTTGTATTTGTCCCACCTGTTTTCATCCCCCCATCCCTATGAACACCATCGACACCCTCCTGATATTTTTGTATTTTTCTCCTTCTCCTTCTTCTCTTCCTCCTTCTCCTTCTCTGGAGTGGTGGGTGGGGAAAGAGCCTTCTGCTTTGCAAGCCTTACTTTCCACTTGGTAGCAAATCCGGACTGCTTAATTAGTGCCACAAGGTCTGAGCAGTCCGTGTGTCTCTGTAACTCTATGTAACTCCTTCTCTTCCTCCTCCTCCTCCTCCTCCTATCACTGACATTAGTTCTGCCACGGACATTAGTTCTAGGGCAGTAGTTCCCTTTCCAATGTTCCCTTACCCACTCTAAACCACTGTTTGGACACTTGATCCTCAGTGTTTTGGAGGACAAGCAGCCTAGAAGGGTCACTAGACCTGTTGTTGCTTGATTTCCTTTGTACTACTTTGTACTCCTCCTCCTCCTTCAGCTTTACTATCCTTTTCTCTACCTAGTAATTAGTAGCTTAGCAGTATAGATACCCAAACTGCTCCGTAAGGTCCAATAGATCTGTTACAGTTAGTAAGTCCGTTGTAGTTCTTTGTATTCCTCCGCTTGCTTCTACTCTTCTTCCTCCTCCTATTGCTTCTTGTCCTTCCTACTCTCCTTCCCCTCTTCTCCTCTCCCTCCTCCCATTCCACTACCAGCCTCTCGTGACACACTGGACCCCCGCCCTCGATTACTTCCTGTCCCCCCCCCCCCTCTTCTCTCTCTCTCTCTCTCTCTCTCTCTCTCTCTCTCTCTCTCTCTCTCTCTCTCTCTCTCTCTCTCTCTCGTACAGAAGGGGTTCAGGTTAATTCGCGGCCTCTCTCCATTATTTATTTATCTCTGGCAATAGGAGACAATCTTAAAACACATCACAATACAATATATTAATTCCTTTTTAGTCTAGTTGATCTTGTTTCTTATATTTTGACCCCTTGAGGATTATGACGCATGCTGATAGTTCGTTCTGGCTGTTAGTAGACGATTTGATTAAGCTTGGGGATGGATAGTGAGAGTCAGAGGGAGGATTTGATTAAGCTTGGGGATGGATAGTGAGAGTCAGAGGGGGAGATTTGATTAAGCTTGGGGATGGATAGTGAGAGTCAGAGGGAGGATTTGATTAAGCTTGGGGATGGATAGTGAGAGTCAGAGGGAGGATTTGATTAAGCTTGGGGAAGGATAGTGAGAGTCAGAGGGAGGATTTGATTAAGCTTGGGGATGGATAGTGAGAGTCAGAGGGAGGATTTGATTAAGCTTGGGGATGGATAGTGAGAGTCAGAGGGAGGATTTGATTAAGCTTGGGGATGGATAGTGAGAGTCAGAGGGAGGATTTGATTAAGCTTGGGGATGGATAGTGAGAGTCAGAGGGAGGATTTGATTAAGCTTGGGGATGGATAGTGAGAGTCAGAGGGAGGATTAGATTAAGCTTGGGGATGGATTGTGAGAGTCAGAGGGAGGATTTGATTAAGCTTGGGGATGGATAGTGAGAGTCAGAGGGAGGATTTGATTAAGCTTGGGGATGGATAGTGAGAGTCAGAGGGAGGATTTGATTAAGCTTGGGGATGGATAGTGAGAGTCAGAGGGAGGATTTGATTAAGCTTGGGGAAGGATAGTGAGAGTCAGAGGGAGGATATGATTAAGCTTGGGGATGGATAGTGAGAGTCAGAGGGAGGATTTGATTAAGCTTGGGGAAGGATAGTGAGAGTCAGAGGGAGGATTTGATTATGCTTGGGGATGGATAGTGAGAGTCAGAGGGAGGATTTGATTAAGCTTGGGGATGGATAGTGAGAGTCAGAGGGAGGATTTGATTAAGCTTGGGGATGGATAGTGAGAGTCAGAGGGAGGATTTGATTAAGCTTGGGGATGGATAGTGAGAGTCAGATGGAGGATTTTTTTTTTTTTTTTTTTTTTTTAAGAGACAATGAACGGAGGAAGGAAAAACACAGATAAAACAAAAAGGTCCATGTGCCTAAAGGCATCCTCCATTCATAAAATGTTTGTAACAACTGGATTTAAACATTTGTTGATTGTAAGTTTGTGGAAAGCAATTCGAGGGAAGTGAATTCCAAAGAGTAGTAGCTCTGGGGATAAATGAATTCTGATAAGCAGAAGTTCTGCATTGTGGAGGAGAAAGTGTAAATTCATGGGCGCTCTCAGCTGCCCTAGTTTCTACGGGGAAAGATGTGGAGAGGCGGCACAATTGAAGCAAGTTCCTCGGAACAATTGCTGTGAAAATATCTGTAGAATAATGCAAGGGATGCAACGTTTCTTCGTATGGCTAATGTAGGAAGGTCCTGTGTGATTGCAGGGTTATTGATTAATCTAATAGCTTTATTTTGAATTTTGTCCAACTGCCTCAATGCAACCACTCCACTTCCACCCCACAGAGGTGAACAGTAATCCATCTGAGAGCGCACATGACTTTTATATATTACGGCCAACTGCTCGTCAGTGAAGAATTCTCGAACTCTGTACAGGAGTCCCAGTTTTTTAGAGGCATTCTTAGCAATGCTTCTAACATAATGTGTCCAGCTCAAGTTAGTAGTTAATGTTACACCGAGAATGTCAATACTAGGGGAAGTGGGAATATTTACATCATTAAAAAATATATGGGAGTCAGTGAGATTCTGTCGGTTAGAAAATTGAATGTACTTGGTTTTCTGTGCATTAAAGGAAACTAGATTCTCTTGTCCCCATTCATTAATTCTAGAAAGGTCCTGGTTCAGAGAAATTGCAGTGTTTATTTTTGAATTTATAAGATCGGGTTGGGTGAAAGAATTGGTAAATGTGAAGGAACTGTGGAGTGTTGAGTCATCTGCGTAGGAATGTATTGGATTATGAGTGGTAGATATGAGATCATTGATATGAATGAGGAACAGAGTTGGGGCCAGAACTGATCCCTGGGGAACACCAGCATTTATTGAGTGAAATTGAGAATAAAGGCCATCTACCATTACACGTATTTTTCTGTTATGAAGATAAGAAGAAATTAGTGGAACTAATGATGCAAGGCCGTAGTGTGACATCTTCGACAATAAGGATTGATGCCAGACTCTATCAAATGCCTTTGATATATCCAGTGCTATTGTATGTGTTTCACCATGTTGGTCTGTCGCTTGGTTGATTTGATGCGTAAGAAGGCAAAGAATGTCTGCAGTTGATCGACATCGTCTAAAACCATATTGCCTATCACTGATTAATTATTATTCTCCAGATGCTTAATTATGTGATTATTTAATATAATTTCAAAAACTTTGCCAAGAGTGGAAGTTATAGCTATTGGTCTGTAGTTTGATGGATCTGAAGAGGCACCTTTTTTAGGAACTGGATGGATGTTTGCTTCTTTCCAGGGTACTGGGAAGCATGAGGTATGAGTACACAGACGGAAAAATTTTGCCAATACAGGAGCGAGCACCAAGGAGCAATTCTTAAGTACTATTGGAGGAATTTCATCTGGACCAGGAGCCTTATCTACTGAGAGATTCTGCAAAATAGTTTTGACATGTCTGGTGTGGATCTTAAGTGAGGGAATTTCAGGTGAATTAAAATTAAGTACAGGGACATCTTGATTTATGTCATCTAAGGTTGAGTTGGTGGAGAAAATCTGCAAGAAGGTTAGCTTTACCTCGTGGGTCACTTACAAGATTGCCAGTCGGAGATTTTAATGGTGGAATGGATGAAGCAGTAGTGAAGTTGGATTTGAATGAGTTAAGAGTAGACCAAAATATTTTGTTATCATTTGGATTATTTAGAAGTTTATTTGCCTGCTTATGGAGAAAGTTTGATTTAGTTAAGTTTAATACAGTTTTGGCATGATTTCTGATGTTTCTAAAGTAATTAAAGGCTTCATGTGTTTTTGATCTTGTGTATGCATTGTAGGCTATTGCTTTTTGTTCAGTTACTCTAGCACAATTATGGTCAAACCATTTAGGTGAATTAGATCTTTTACTGTACTTTTGATGAGGAATAAAAGTTTCCATTCCAATTTTTACAAAATCTTGTATGTGGCTCAAGGTGGAGTGTGCATCATTAGAAAAGAAAGAGGTCCAGGGAATATCAATAAAGAAACCTTGATTTGATTAAGCTTGGGGATGGATAGTGAGAGTCAGAGGGAGGATTTGATTAAGCTTGGGGAAGGATAGTGAGAGTCAGAGGGAGGATATGATTAAGCTTGGGGATGGATAGTGAGAGTCAGAGGGAGGATTTGATTAAGCTTGGGGATGGATAGTGAGAGTCAGAGGGAGGATTTGATTAAGCTTGGGGATGGATAGTGAGAGTCAGAGGGAGGATTTGATTAAGCTTGGGGATGGATAATGAGAGTCAGAGGGAGGATTGAGATAGTTTTCACTCCTTTGACTGGTAGAGGGCCTTCCATAACTGAATAAAATTGTCTAATGATAGCCAAAATAAACCGTCAAAAAGCGTGATAATCCTGAAATTAGAAAAAAACACTATGGCTCTATGATAATCCCGAAATAGTAAACAAAGGAATATAGAGTTAAAGTTGCGAGGATGGGCTACTGTTCCCGTGCCAATTAATTATGCATACATTATCATATCCATGTGTAACGGTATTATATTTACTTGTGTGTGTGTTTTGTTTTGTTTTGCAACTGCCATGTATTTCCATTGAGAGAAGCTGGTTTAACCCTATTTGGTGCAGGGCGGGTCTATTTGGACACACCATGTTTTATTCCATCAGTTTGGAGATTTTAAGACGTTTCAACTCATTAGTTTGGCGATTATAAGACGATTCATCCCAATAAGTTGTCGATATTTCCGAGGCGAGCAATAGAGAGCCTGCAGTATAGGAGAAATCGGCCTTCGGCCGGGAGATTATTCTACCGAAAAATGTACATAATTAGCTTGAAGGGAGTCTGGGGGACGTTCTTGTTTGTTTTAGTTAGAAGGGGGTCTGAAGAGGCGTTTTTCCAAATCTAGGGGACAAACTGAGAATAAATAGTTCGAGAATGACAAAAACAATTAAAACCCTGAATAGTAAATACACACACTATCATGATTACCCCCAAAGACGTTGCACCAGCTAGTGTTAAGGGGGCCCACCTCGCTTTTTTTCTCTCTCTTTGGCTTGTATCCATTCGGCCCCATTCAACCTACTGTTTTAAGACGTTTACCCCCATCCAGGTGTCAATATTTTCCTGGCGAGCGCTAGTGAGCCAGCATATATATATTTTTGTTTTGACAGCAAGCTAAATATGTACATTTTTCCTCCGGCGAAGCCGGATTTCTCCATACAATGCTGGCTCGCTATCACTCGCCAGGAAGAAATCGACACCTGAATGGGGATAAACGTCTAAAAACAGTTGGCTGAATGGGGACGAATGGATACAAGCCAGGGAAAGAGAGTAAAGGAGAGAAAGATAAAAAAGGCAGGTGACCCCCCTTAAGTTAGTGTGCCGGGTTCAGCGGTTCTATTACGGTTATCTTTGCATCATGAATAAGCATATATATACTAAAGACGATTAAATGTACATACAGTATATATACCGTTTATATTAGTTCAAATTTTGTATTGTCATCTTTCACCATCGCTTTTTTTCCTCAACTTATCTTCTCTTCCGATATTGTCATTACATATTTCTTGTTTTCCAAAATTTCTTAATCCTACAATAATATTTTTCGTGTTCAATGTTACTTTCAATTTCTCATTAATTGTAATTTACTTCTTGTCACCTCCACTTTCAATATTTTTGTCTTTTCATCTCTTTTTCTTCAATAGTTGCGTCATAATTGTTCAACATTTCACATTGTCAACAGTACCAGTATATTTGTAATTGTTTCATGTCTGGATAATATACTTCCGTCTTTCGGTACCTTGTTTTACATATGCAATTTTCCGATTATATAATTCCTTAATTATTATATACAGTACTTTTAATCGGTAACTGCCTGTTCTTTATACACGGCCACAGTTTTCGAGCTTGACAATATAAATCTTCAAGGGGTATCACAAGAGTCTGGAGAAGGTTTTTAGGTGGCATTAGAAACACGCAGTGGTGACTGGCATTGAAAGTGTAAAATACGTGCTATGTTATCATGGACTGACTTACCCATTTGATTTTGTCATTAGTGTGGATATACAGTACAGATTGTATATATATATATGCGTGTGACCCCTACTACATACAGCTACAGTACTCATATCAAAAGTTACAAACACAAGCTTCACCAATTATACCCCGTAACTCTGTAGGCCTTCACAACATGTCGCAGTATCGTATCACAGAATTATTACCCAGTATCAATAATGAAGGCATCGGATTTCCTCAATATCAATAATTAAGTTATAATAATATATCTCTAATACTGTATTCTATTAGGCTTGCACTGTTTGTCAAAATATAGGCCTCTACTAAAAGTCCCTAGTATTACAAAGCTATTCCTTCACGAAATATCTCGATTATTACAAACCTATCCCTTCATGAAATGTCCTTGGTATTGCGAAACTATCCCTTCACGAAACTTCACTGGTATTACATAACTAGGCCATCACGAAACTTCACTAGTATTACAAATCTAGGCCATCACGAAAGTTCTCTCGTACTTGCAAACTAGGCCTTCTCTAAATTACCCTAGTACGATATTTCAAAACCAGGCCATCACAAAGCTACCCAAGTATTTCAAAACTTGGCCTTCAACAAATATCCCTAACATTATAAATCAGGTCTCCCCCAAAATACCCGCTATTTCAAAACTAAGTCTATACGATATTTTTCCTAAAATTACAAATCTAATCTCCCCTTAAATATCCTCTATTTTATAACTAGGTCTTCACGAAATTTCCCTAATACTACAAATCTGGTCTCACCCAAAATACCCTCTATTTCAAAACTAGGTAAGCACGAAATTTCCCTAAAATAATACATATGGTCTCCCCCCCCCCCCCCCCCGCCCCCCCCCCACCCAATAATACCCTCTATTTCAAAACTAGGCCTGCATGAAATTTCCCTAATATTATAAATCAGGTCTTCCACATAATACCCCCTCTTACAAAAGTGGGCCCTCACGAAATTTCGTTTACGTAACATATAATTTCTCCGGCAAAATACCCACTATTTCAAAACTAGCCCTTCACGAAATATCCTCAACATTACAAATCAGGTCTCCCCCAAATTACCCGCTATTGCAAAACTAGGCCTTCCCTCCTGACGCAACCTACAGTCCATATATTTCTCCCAACCTCCTGTCCACATATTAATTTCTCCCCGTCTTCCTGTTCCCGTCCATCCGTCTCGCCTCTTGACCGTAAATATAATCCCCCATCATAATTATTTCCACGTCATTACTCTTCTTATCTCATCTACTTTCTCCTTTGTTCATCTTTTCCCCCTCCCTCCGTTTGTCATTCACTTGGAGATCCTGCTTCATATGTTATCCTCCAAGCATTCATTATACTTTATACTCGAACATAAATAGGTGTAAGTTAATGAAGGAAATACGAATCTAGTACATGTACAGTATATCTAGAAAGTTGTAGTGTGTGTGTGTGTGTGTGTGTGTGTGTGCGTGTGCGTGTGCGCGCGTGTGTGTTGCCCACTAGTAGTCCTCAAACCCTTGAGAGTGTAGAGACGGTCCTGTTCATAATTTGTTGGTGCATTTTTTTAGTTTATTTATATTTTTTGTTTTCTACGATTTTCCGTGATCTTAATTCTGTTTTTATCTACCTTCCCTCTTTCCTTCTTCCTGTTATTGTCTTCGAGCCTACATACCAGCCAACCTTCTACTGTACACTTTATTGGTTGGTCTGTTATTACAAGTTATTGTTTCTTGTGTCTCACACACACACACACACACACACACACACACACACACACACACACACACACACACACACACACACACACACACACACACACACACACACACACACACACACACACACACACACACACACACACACACATTCTCTCTATCATATTTACACTGCGTATATATAGATTTTATATATATATATATATATATATATATATATATATATATATATATATATATATATATATATATATATATATATAACTGTAGTACAAATGATACCGGAAAATACAACCTAAATTTATTCTTAGTTCCGTGTTGAATTTCACCAACTATTTGAGTTTATTGCCCCAAGTCTCTATAAAAGTTGTATTATTATAGGCAATATAAGGTCTTATCCTGGTTTGGCGTGGGGAGGGGTGGAGTTATCAATGTCTGGGTTTGGTCATCTTGGTTTTTATCATTTGTGTTCATACTATTTCGTGTTATTTATTATTTGTTATGATATTTATATTATGCTATTAGCGATTGTAATGTATCGTTATCGGTGCGCGCGCGTACACAGACAGGAATTCATATAGGCTACTCCAGGTCCTTTAGTTTATATACATTGTACGGTGTTTATTTTTCAGTATATGCCCCAACATTCTTGGGAACATTGTGGCAGATTCAACACTTATTTCAAAGTTATTAAAAAACAATATTCGTACTTAAGGGGAGGTATTTAGTTTGTTCCCTAGACCTCCATCAAACTTAGAATTACACCCCCTGGAGCCCCTTTCAAGATAAATTTGTACATTTTTCGGTAGAAAAATGTCCCGGCCGAAGGCCGGTTCCTCTTAAATTACAGGCTCGCTATCGCTCGCCAGGATAAAATTGACACCTGAATGGTACGAAAGGTCTTAATATGGGGTGAAAGTTCTTAAAATCGCTAAACTAATGGGGCAAACGTTTTGTAATATCAAAAGCAATGGGGCTAAACATGAGGGAGAAAGGGGTCAAGAAAAAAATCCCTCGAGTGGAGATCTCCCCTTAATGGTAAGCGCATTGCGGATAAAACCAATATTGTGATAACTACAATGAACATAATATAAACCAATATTGTGATAACTACAATGAACATAATATAACCAATATATAGAACAGCACCATGGTTTGGTTTATCAGACATGTTCACAGGTCGTCTTGCCATTAATCAATATATAGAACAGCACCATGGTTTGGTTTATCAGGCATGTTCACAGGTCGTCTTGCCATTAATTAATATATAGAACAGCACCATGGTTTGGTTTATCAGACATGTGCACAGGTCGTCTTGCCATTAATCAATATATAGAACAGCACCATGGTTTGGTTTATCAGGCATGTGCACAGGTCGTCTTGCCATTAATTAAAAGCTAACTTTTGACTACTTAGGAAGTTTAACTCATTTCTTTGTCGGAAAATGTTTCCGCGGGATTTCCCTGTGATGCAGTGGGTGGAGCGACTGTCCTGTGTCGCCGTTCGATCCCGGACACTGATTTGAAGAATTGCTGACCCGAGTGACAGTAATTTAGCTCCCGATAAACATGAGGCTGGCAAACTATAGACACCTTTCATATCTAGTCCCGTGTTTTTAGTCATAATTATTGAATATACAAATTTAAAGTTTTGGTCAATACTTCCCATTATGTCGCTGGAGGTGATGAAATGGCCAACATATATATGTCTATAATAATTGTCCATAACGATTTACCCTTATCGCATATTGCTCTCTCCTGACTGTCGGTGGTTCAAGCCCCGCTGAGAGTATACACATATTTAGTAACTCACGTGTATTTGTGAGACATATTTAATATTAATAACTCGTGTTTAATTGGGTTAGAATTTAATTAACTCAATATCGGTCCGAGTTGCGTGGGGGTACTTGTAAAGATCCGTATATGGGATTTATTTTTTTTTTTTTTTTTTTTTTTTTTACTTGAAGGGGATTTAGGAGGCCTTATAATTGCTTAGGGGGTGAACTAAAAATAAATGCCTCGAAAATGTCTAAAACAATAAAATCCGTGACTACTAATTAAAGAAAGCCACCCTAATAAGTCCCCGAGTAATGTGGAATGATTTAGTGTTATTATATGAGACCGCGGTGTATAATAGTTTTGACGCTGCTCTTGGTAAACGCTTGTTATATTCTTCGACTGTACTACACTAGGCTTTGGTTAACCCTTTCAGTTACCAGGTCGCATATTTTTCATAATAATATGTTAGTCATCATTGGACCATTGTATTAAGGGGAGGTATTTAGTTTGTTCGCTAGACCTCCATCAAGCTTAAAATTACACCCCCTTGAGTCCCTTTCAAGATAAATTTTTACATTTTTCGGTAGAAAAATGTCCCGGCCGAAGGCCGGTTCCTCTTAAATTACAGGCTCGCTATCGCTCGCCAGGATAAAATCGACACCTGAATAGCACGAAAGGTCTTAATATGGGGTGAAAGTTCTTAAAATCGCTAAACTAATGGGGCAAACGTTTTATAATATCAAAAGCAATGGGGCTAAACATGAGGGAGAAGAGGGTCAAGAAAAAAATCCCTGGAGTGGAGATCTCCCCTTAAACTTAGTAAGGACCTGGGAGAGTTTAAGGGTTCATTGAAATACTTTGATTCCTACAGATCCTACCTATACTGTATAAAATCGTCTATTACTAGCCATATTATAAAGACAAACGCATCTTTGAATACTAAGAGGGCCTGTCAGTTTACGATTGTTATTATTGCACAGTTTTATTCAGCTTAGGAAGAAGTTGTGGGAGTTAGAGGGATATTTGTGATAGGCATTGCTCCTTCGATTCCCAGAGAGCCTTATAAAGCTGAGTCCTAATATGTTGTAGTTAATATATTTGATTATTTTTTATATATCTGCTACGGAATATATATTTTCCCTGATAATAACAAAATATAGCTTCACCCACGGTTACCGGTACCATATTTGTATTTATTTGTTTTGTAGACAATCACCACGGTCGATCTGCCGCTAATGAGCTCGTCCTGGAATCTTTACGACTCTGAATCTTACGATTCTTTACAGGACTGAACATGCCATTTTTATCGGCAATAGCTCAGAGAAGAGTGTTGAGAGGGGAGAAGGGGTGTTGGAGAGAGAGGAAGGTGTTGGAGTGGCTTTGTTATGTGTGTTTTGTCTGTATACGTCGTCAGGATGTCCCCTGACTGGGTGCAAGCATGTGAAACATGCTTGGAGCTTGGGGAACAACAACAACAACAACCTCACCCACTAAATGTCCGCCGTGGCAGGGATTCGATCCCGGGTCTTTCAGATTCACACGCGAGCGTGCTCACCACTTGACCACCACGGCCCATATGTTTATATAATATATATATATATATATATATATATAATATATATATATAATATATATATATATATATATATATATATATATATATATATATACTGTATATGAGAAAGAGTGAGAACAGTTGAGAGGATAAAATAAATAAAATAGCGTGGGTGAGGACGGGAGAAAACAGTTCATCACAAATTAAGGCACCATTTGTCAGGTGTCTGGGAAATGGCCGGACCCTGAGCTAAGACAGATTTATAGAGACACACAACCCGGGGGAACCGTCCGGAGGGCAGCGGGAAAAACAGTAATGGCAGGGCTGAACAAAAACAACAAAAGCAACAACAACAACTGGCGCGTCTACCTCCTCCTCTCCGGCTAGTTTGCGGGATGTTATGATTCGTCAGTTGATCCGAATCCGCGAAACACCGAACCCAACTTGAAATCGTGGCCATATGCTTCTTCCGGTGCCTGACGATTCTCATTTGTCTGTAGCGCCTGACTTATAGCCTTCGCATGTGAAATCATTCGAAGTTACGTACCATATTTAAGCATCCGAATGTGTACCGCGGACCCAAGATGAAGAAAAAACGTTCCATTGACTCTCCCTGAGCCAAATACATCGACTATGCATCCAAATGAGCGTCTTTCACGGCGATGGTAAGATAGATTGGGACATTAGCCAGAGAATGAGCTTGGGGGATATTTATGTGTGTGAGCCCCCACGGGTGCCACGACAGAGGTCACTATGAGGAGGATTATCACAAGTGTTTTACAGTGTGTGACATGTTGTTTACCTCGTGTTGTAGACTTCCCTGTACAATCGTAGACGTATGAAAACAGGTACTAGATATAATACGTTGATAGGGTTTATGTATATGTTGTTCGTGTTGGGGCGAGCTTTCTAAACAGTGATCACAGCAAATCATAATACACCTTCATTCATTTTCAATTCAGGTCTAAACACACCCGAGAGAGTATTAGATTCTGGCCCAACGCTACTGTAACGCACTTCACGTAGCTGGTTTACGTTGAGATTCTCGTGTATTTAGTCTTTAATTAACCTAGGAAAGCGTAAGGACTACCTGTACTGCATAACAAAACTCCAGGTATACAACATGGCCACTGTATGAATAAAGGCAATAAGTCCTTAGTAACCCCCTATATAAAACTTGCCAATACCCACACCCTCCTCCCATGGGCTGGTGAACCTTCTTAAACACATCCCCTAATCTTTTATATCACATTCCTCTTGATGCTATCGTGGACAATATATGGACTATTATACATTAGTTATCCTTACTGTGTTTATGTTATATTGTATTTCGTACATTGCGAACGATATTAAAGCTCACTACTTTGTTATTATATACTGAGCTGACTACTTTGTTATTATATACTGAGCTGACTACTTTGTTATTATATACTGAGCTGACTACTTTGTTATTATATACTGAGCTGACTACTTCGTTATTATATACTGAGCTGACTACTTTGTTATTATATACTGAAATATACGAACTAAAGGTTAATCTGCTTACCGGTTAGCAAAACTTGACCTCTTCCAATTTTTTTGGTTTAAAGCATTTCACTGGAATGGTTTATTGTTCTATCTTATTATAACAATCTTTTATTGACAAAACCAATCGAAGGTATTTCCTAAAACAATAAAACCAACAAATATGGAAGTGTACCAGGAAATTTGACCGTGACTATACACTGTAGTGTATATAGTACCACCGTGAGATGATGATGATGATGATGATGATGATGTGTGTGTGTGTATGTGTATGTGTGTGTTTTCTAGATAGGGGGGGGGGGGTAGAATGATGGGGAAATTTGGTTTTGGAAGCATCGGTAGCGCGACAAGGTTCTCTCTGCCCCAATCGAATATACCGGTAGTTAATGGATCGGAACATAGGTGAGCTCATCATGGGAGTCTTGAAGTAACTGCATGGTGGGTCGTTGTGTAAATCTAGTTGAATAGTCTAAGGTAGAGTCATCAGAATAGGAGTGGATATAGCTAGAGGTTCAATAATCAATATTAAAAGATAGGACTGTTCATCATCCTTTTGTCTGCATTATCATCTTTAAGGGGAGGTATTTAGTTTGTTCCCTACGTTTTCATAAAGCTTAAAATTACACCCCCTAGACCCCCTTTCAAGATAAATTTGTACATTTTTCGGCCGGAGGCCGATTGCTCTTAAATTACAGGCTCGCTATCGCTCGCCAGGAAAAAATCGACACCTTAATGGCACGAAAGGTCTTAAAATATACAGAAATGGGGCAAAATTTCTTAAAATGTCTAAACTACTAGGGCGAACGTCTTAAAATCTCACAAGCAATGGGGCTAAACATGAGGGAGAAAGGGGTCCAGAAAAAAATCCCTCAAGTGGAAATCTCCCCTTAAATCATTCCAAAACTCACTTGTCGAGGCCATGTCACTCCTATTTTCTGATCTATCAATTACTTCTGATTGGGGCAGAGAACATCTTGTTACTTTCAATGCCTCCAAGACCCAATTTCTCCTTCTATCTACCCTTCGCAATCTTCCACAAGACTATCAATTACTCTTCAACAATACACAAATCAACACTTCATCTTCTCTCAATATTCTTGGTGTATCTTTTTCATTCGACCTTTCTTCGAAAGATCACATTACCACTCTTGCTAAAAAAAACAGCTTCCCAGTAGTAAGGTGTGCTCAACCGTCTCTGTGTGTTCTTCACCCCCGCACAGCTTCTTGCTATGTATAGGGACACAGTGCGCCCATGTATTGAGTATTGTTTGCATGTGGCGGGAGGTTCCACCCATACTGCATTTCTCGAAAGAGTAGTCGAAAGCAATTCGCCTCATCAACTCACTTCCTCTTACTAGTTCCCTACAATCTCTTTCTACACGCCTCAATGATGCATCTCTTTTTTTTTCTTCTATCGCTATTACAACAATCGGTGTTCTTCAGAGCTCTCTCAGTGCATACCGTCTCCCTTGCGGCGAGTGCGAGGCACCTGCCTTTCAACACAGTCCCACTCCTATTCTGTCCAGCTCTCCAACCCAAGAATTAGCTAATTTTCTCAGTCTTTCTTCTACCCAACTAGTGAACTCTGGAACTCTCTCCTTCAATCAATCTTTCCTTCATCCTATGACTTAGACTGCTTTAAACTTCGTGTCTCTAGGCATTTTGACCTCAACGTCCGTTGAGTTTGGCTCTCTTTCAGTCTTTTGGCTTTTGGGGGAGACACTAGTTACAGGCAACCCGTCTTTTGTCTCCTTCATACAAATAGAAAAACAATTTATATACGACTTTCCAAATTGTACTTCCGTATGTACCATACACGTACATTCACATACCATACCTAATTGCCTGTATACAAGTGTAGGCTATATGCATACAGATAAATACATACACTTGAAAGTGTGTGTGTGTGTGTACTTACTCTAGTTCTTACTCTGTGTGTGTGTGTGTGTGTGTGTGTGTGTGTGTGTGTGTGTGTGTGTGTTAGGTATACTGGTGATACAGACTTAGAGATTTACGAGTCCATACAAAATGCTCTGTACTGTCACACACACAAACACACGCACTCACACACACCTCCAATTGCCCCCATTCAGAAACCACAGTTCCTCGCCCCATACACCTGTCACACATACTCTCCACTCTCATGAGAGGAGTCTAGGTTACCTATAAGATATAAGGTAGGGTGTGGTGGGTCTAGTTCATGGTGTTGGCAAGGGACTGGAGTTCTTGAAAAGGGCTCTAGTTCTGACGCTATTCTTGACTTACAGTGTGCTGGCTTAATAATCCAGAAGAGTTGATAGCCTCTGAAGTCCTATTTAATTAACTAACTAATGGTGTTAGATTCTAGGTCATCTATAAGATATAAGGTAAGGTGTGGTGGCTTTATCTTATGATGTTGGAGAGATTTAAGGATATCTAAAATATCAGATAACTGTGGGGGTTCTAGCTCATAGTGAGACGAGCCTCTAAGTTAGCTATAAGGTTAGAAAAAGTGTGGTGGTTCTTGTTGATGGTTGGGTAGGGAGTGTATTTGTAAAATCTGATAAAGTGTGTGTGTGTTTGGGGGGGGGGGGGGGTCTAACTCATGATGAAGGAGGGATTCAAGTTGAGGTCTAATATACACTATTATACTAGAATCTACACCATCACTAGTGACTAACTAGTGATGTTGTAGATTCTAGTATAGCAATACCATTTATCATATACATACCTACAATCACTCCCTACACACCAACCACCATCACATTCTCTCTCACACACACACACACTCTAAACGCACCCCAATCAGGCCTACTCATCCAAGTCACTATCTCGCACACGTAGAGTATGCCAATAAACACCTGTAGTCACACACACACACACACACACACACACACCAACAATATCTTACTCATCTACTACACACAAACTCACTAATACCTATATGCCTCACCCCTATGAGTCGCCAAATGCTGTGAAACCTCTACCACATACTCGTACACTTCAACAAGCACCACATCCCCAAACACATGCAATAAATCCCACACATTAACCACCAATACCTTCTCCGTCACACAAACTCTCGAAAGTAGATGTCAACATTCATTCCCATATAGTGCAATATTCAAAGTTACACCCTCCCCAGCAAACTTTAAAAGCAATACAAGACATCCCTCCCCCTCACTACCCACTGACACCCCCCTACCCTTATGCATATCATTCAAATTTCAAACACACACACACACACACACAAACAAACATACATACATGACGTCGCTTCCCTACTCCTCACCCACAGTCACATTATATACATGACGTCCTTTCCCTACTCCTCACACACATCACCCACAGTCACATCAATATATGACGTCCTTTCCCCACTCCTCACACACAGTCACATAAATATCAGCCACCTACAGTATACACACTTTCTCCATCAAACACCCCCGCTTTCTATACCATTCACCCCAGCACCCATATCATATTTGTTATCTCTACCATCACATACACCTACACTTCTTTCCTATCACACACAGCCTTCTCCACCCACCACCATCACACACCCTTCCCAGCACCCATCATCACACTCACCACCATCACACACCCCCTTTCTCAACACACACCCACCCCCATCACACACACCCAGCACCATCACACACACCCTTCCCAGCACACACAATCATCCCCACCACACACCCACCACTATCACACACACCCTTCCCAGCACATTCCCACCACCAACGCACACCTCCCCCTCTCACCCACCCCCACCCCCCGCCCCCTACATCCTATACCGTACCCCCCAGCAGCTATATCATACCTGTTATCTCTTCCATCACTTACGTTATCTCTATCATCACATCCGTCCTCCTCCCTACTATCTGTCCGTACTATCACCCCGCCCACCACCCCTTCCTTCCTCCTTTCCCTCCGACACACCCACTGCAGTACATAATTATATGGCACTGATTCACTATAGTCTGTTTGATTTTCATTTATTTTTTCAACTGACGGTATATTGCCATGTTCCCATCTTGATTACTCGTCTTTAGTGTTGATTTTGTAGTGGAATATATACCTACAGTATATACCTACAGTATATACCTACAGTATATACCTACAGTATATACCTACAGTATATACCTACAGTATATACCTACAGTATATACCTAGAATATACCTACAGTATATACCTAGAATATATACCTACAGTATATACCTAGAATATATACCTACAGTATATACCTACAGTATATACCTAGAATATATACCTACAGTATATACCTAGAATATATACCTACAGTATATACCTAGAATATATACCTACAGTATATACCTACAGTATATACCTACAGTATATACCTACAGTATATACCTAGAATATATACCTACAGTATATACCTAGAATATATACCTACAGTATATACCTAGAATATATACCTACAGTATATACCTAGAATATATACCTACAGTATATACCTAGAATATATACCTACAGTATATACCTAGAATATATACCTACAGTATATACCTAGAATATATACCTACAGTATATACCTAGAATATATACCTACAGTATATACCTAGAATATATACCTACAGTATATACCTAGAATGATTTCATGGCTTTTTCCATTACATTGTAATGGCTCAGGCAGGGTGGCCTTTTGGCAGTTGGACTGCTGAACAATAAAGTTCTGCCTTAATATGGCACCATCATGTCATCACCGTGCTGATGTTGGCAAAGTTCTAGACCCAAACAAAGTTCCCCTGCAGTGTCTGCACCACACCAGCCCCCAAAATTCTACATCAATCAGCGCCATAACGTAACTTTACTGTATATGATTATTAAAGGTCCGGATTTACGCCATCCCCACCTTTAGTAAGCTTGTCCGACACGCAGTAGGATCCATGGGACATATCCTTTATCCTCCACTAAATGTAAAGGCACCTTACCCCCAGGGGAGTATGGAATATGTTGATTTTCAAGGAAACTTGGCATGATTATAAAGCAGAAATATTGTAATATCATATATTATCACTATGTATCGATAAATCAGCTGGTAAGCGGTTCAATTGTACACCGGGTGAAGAGAATAGATTATAGTAAAACAAATGTGTTCAACTATGTATCTAATTTCTCAATGATGAAGTAGCTTAATTATAAATGAATTACTATATTTATTAACTAGGGGATTGAGAACTCTTGTATGAATCAACACCCAGTTAGTGGTGACAACACTTGCCCTACAAGTTTTACATCGCTATATTGAAGATAGTTTATTTAATACTACTATTTTAATTTTGACCAATTTTAATAGTCAAGAGTTACAAATGTCAGCCAACCATTAGAGCATTTGACTTAACTATCATACAATTTTTTTTTTGAAAAACTGTATTAATTATAATACTAGCAAACTCCACGAAATTGTCAATCTCAATCGTCCAAAATTCTTAACGACCATACAAAATGACAATAATAAATATGTTTATATATAAGTGAAAATAATCAATGCTGGCAGCCTGTAATTTAAGAGAAACTGGCCTTCGGCCGGAACATTTGTCTACTGGATTATTTATAAATTTAGCTTGAGAGGGTCTGAGAGGAGTTTTTGTTTTTGTTTTGTTTTTAGCTTGAAGGGGGTCTGCAGAATATCATAATAAACCCCAAGACGTTGGAAGAGATAATGTTATAATGAGTTATTATAATGTATCACATTGCAACGTAACCTAACCTCATCCGACCATTGACACAAGGAATCATCGGTCATCTAGCCTATTCTCACCTGGTTTATTTTAACACTCTCTCTCTCTCTCTCTCTCGCTCTCGCTCTCTCGCTCTCGCTCTCACTCTCACTCTCGCTCTCTCTCTCTCTCTCTCTCTCTCTCGCTCTCTCTCTCTCTCTCTCTCTCTCTCTCGCTCTCGCTCTCGCTCTCTCGCTCTCACTCTCACTCTCACTCTCGCTCTCTCTCTCTCTCTCTCTCTCTCTCTCTCTCTCTCTCTCTCTCTCTCTCTCTCTCTCTCTCTCTCTCTCTCTCATCTTCTTTCACTCTTCTCTTCTCTTCACTCATCCGTGGTCAACAATTCTCACTCCGTCCCCATCAACCTACACTAAAATATTATGGGTTTAAGATATGAAAAGGGTAATCAAAGTGTCCATAATATTATACCGTACCCTAATAATATAAATGTACTGATATGCTATAGATTAAGGAGTGGCTGCAATATAATAAGGAATGAAGCACTTCGGTAACAAGGGGATCCGAAAGTTGCATAAATATTGAAGATCTGGTACACACTTCCAGGCTATAAAAACATAACCACCCTTTCACAACATGTGCAATTTTTTTTTTTTTTTTTTTTTTTTTTTTTTTTTTTTTTCAAATAGGCCTATTCACTCTTTACCTGCACTGAGTTTCCCGGGATCTCTGACCAAATTTTAAGGACTATTCAGCATCCAGAACAGATGTTGGCTTCAGCACCCGCAGCAACTCCTTCCATGATCGTCCTTTTTTGTCTATCATGTTCTCTCTTCCTTCTCTCGCCTTCATCCCTCCTTTATCTCCCTATCTTGCTCTCCTATCTTCCTTTATCTTCATTCTCTCCCTCCTTTATCTCCCTATCTTTCTCTCCTCTCCTCTCCTCTCTTACTTCCTTTATCTTCATTCTTTCCCTTCTTTATCTCCCTATCTTTATCTCCTCCCCTTTCTTACTTCCTTTATCTTCATTATCTCCCTTCTTTATCTCCCTATCTTTGTCTCTTCTCCTCTCTTACTTCCTTTACCTATCCCCCCCTCCCCTTTTGTGTCACCTTCCCTTTTGTTTTCTCTCCCTTTTTCCTTTCACATTCTCCCATCTCCAATGCCCTCCCTCCACGCAATCTCCTTCCTCCCCTCCACCTATGCTCTTCTTCATCAGTGCCTCGTTCCCCTTTTCCTTCCACCTAGCAACAACAACAACAACAACAACAACAACAACAACAACAACTATATCTTGCTTGTAAGGACAGACATTGAACCACCCTCGTGACAACTATCGCTATTCTAATCTTAACGTCCCACTCATTTCATTATATTCTTTCACTCCTCTCCTCATTCTTCTGCCCATTCACTCATTCATTATAGCCTATTACTCTACCGCCTCTTTAATCACTCTTTTCTTCTTTCTTTTACCTATTCACTCATTCATTATATTACTCTACAATCTCTTCTTTCTTGCCTCTCCTCATTTCCTCCATTCGCCTATTCACTCATTCACAATATTCCTCTACACCCCCTCCCGTTTCTCTTCTCTCCAGCAACAACGACAACACTACTACTATCACCTCCACTCGTCAGTCTTGTTCGGCAACCCTT
>CM064518.1:53355691-53403191 GCA_032716605.1 Paralithodes platypus
GTATACTACAAATAGGTAAACAAATAGGTAAATACACCCACACTCACACCCACACACACATACACACACACACATACACACACCCACACCCACAACCACATATACACACACACCCACACCCACACACCCACACCCACATATACACACACACCCACACCCACACCCACAAACCCACACCCTAGGTAAGGTGTAAGATAAGGGTGATATTAATAAGGTGTTCCAGGAACCTCTGTGGCTGATCTGGAGATAGTGGGTGATAGTTATACATCCGCCGGACGCTCGGGGAAGGGACAGGATGGACGGATGGATGGATGGCTGGATGCATAGGTGATTTGATAGATGGAGAGGTAGATGGCAGGATCGAAGGAGGGGGGGGGGGGGGTGAGTTGTTATTAAATCAATTCCCGGGACTATTCCAATAATCCCGGGATGTTCCGGTTGTTAAGAAACTACATTTTAAATGGAAGTATAATGTTTCTAGTTGGAACATTATGGTATTATATATGTAAAACATTATACCACTCACTCAATTAACCTGTTCAGTATACCGTGACGCATTCATTCATTGTTTTTCTATTCTGTCTATCTATTGCCAAGCGCTTCGATCCCCGAAAGGATGGACACTAATGAATCACCTCCATGCACCTTTGTCCTCTGTTAACCCAACACCCAACACCACTCTTAAGGGGAGATATCGACTTGAGGGATTTTTTTCTGGACCCCTTTCTCCCTCATGTTTAGCCCCATTACTTTTGAGATTTTAAGACAGTCGCCCCATTAGTTTGGCGATTTTAAGAACTTTCGCCCTATTTCCGTCAATTTTAAGACCTTTCTTGCAATTTAGGTGTCGATTTTATCCTGGCGAGCGATAACGAGCCTGTAATTTAAAAGGAACCGGCTTTCAGCCGGGACATTTTTCTACCGAAAAATGTACAAATTTATCTTGAAAGGGGCTCAAGGGGGTGTAATCTTAAGCTTGATGGATATCTAGAGACCAAACTAAAAACCTCCCCTTAATCATATAACTTTCAACTTCATCCTTGCACCTCACTCTCGGTCTGTGTCTTCCTCTGCCCTTCCATCTCACTCTTGTTCACTCTCTAAGTCATTCTCTTGCTCGTCATACGTTCCACATGACTGAACCACCTCAAGGTGTTCCTTTCCTCCAATTATCACACACAGTTCCAAACATATTTAACAGGCCCTGCATCTCCCACTTATTATCACTCATCAAACCTGTATCATTAGCAAACAACAGAAGAAGCAACTTCCACTTGTTGCTTTCCCTTATCAGAGGTACATCAACATCCACTGTTCTTCCTTGTATTTCTTTCATGATTCCATCCATATAATACTGAAAACCATGGGGACATCATGCACCCATGCTTTAACCAACACTCCGATCAAATAACTCACTCTGTTCATTCTCCACACTACTGCCTAACCCTCGTACATGATTTTGGCTGGTTTCAGCAAATTAGCCACTTAAGTTTACAAAGGGTCTGTGGGAGTCAGAGGGGTAATTGCGATAGATATTACCCCTTATATTTCTAGAGGTCTTTCTATAAGCTAAATACAATCGTATAATGTTAGCAAAAATACACAATATATAGCATTTTCTTATCCATACTATTGCGTAAAGGCATGCGACACTGTAACGGTTCGCGATTGAGGCCACGTTTGTCTTTATAATTATTATGACGTGAGTGATCAATAAACGCACCAATGACAAATAAAGTTTATGGGATCACATGAAAAATATACTAAAGTAAACTTTACAATAACTGAAACTACCATTGACGGCTATGTCGGGCCTCGTAGGATTAATGAACGATCAGAGAATGATTTAGTCAGTTTTATGTCACAAACTTTATGTCACAAGCTTTAAACAAATAATAATAATAAATACAAAAATAAACATATAAGGATTCACACCAATCAGCAAATAAACATATAAGGATTCACACCAATCAGCAAATACAAAAATAAACATATAAGGATTCACACCAATCAGCAAATAAACATATAAGGATTCACACCAATCAGCAAATAAACATATAAGGATTCACACCAATCAGCAAATATTAAGACTTTCTTGCAAACTTATTGCAGTCATAAACAGGTTCCTGACATACTAGAAAGATATAATGATGGAAGAAAGAGTAAGCATCTTTGATTATAATCGTGTTCCAGACAATGGGAGATAGAAACATAATGTGAAACATATAAATTACACAGTACAGTATAATGCAGTGCACCCGACGTCTGTGAATACTAATATGAGTATTGTCGTCAGCTGGGTTGTTTATTAATAAATTGCATTATGGACAATGATGATTGTCAGCGGTATTGACCAATTGAGCTTTCGTAAATAAATCACAGTATAAATTAATGTATAGGCGTTTCCCATTTTAATTTGCATCAAGCAAAATACTGAAATGCTTATCATATAATCACATTACTGTTTAAAGTACTGATTAGTGTATCCTTTCATAAGTGCTTATGATAATCTGAGGTGCAATGGTGAGTATGTTTGGACTGCAACCGTTACTACTCGGGTTCGATTCTCAGACAGGGATAGACACATGGACAGTCTACTCAAACCTGATGCCTCTGTTCACCTAGCAATAATTGTGAACCTTGCGTAAGAGACCATTACTGCACTGTGCACTGCAATTATGCTGTTGATAAATTACATATTTCGGAACAAGATTAATATTTTTCCCAATCACTCCAGAATGAGAAACCTAAGTGGGTCGTTAAATGCAAGAATGGATGGTGGATTGATGAACAGAAGGATTTATTACTGAAATACATAATACAAAATAAATAAAGGATCATTTGTTCCGTGAGCACCATAGATGGGTCTTAACCCCTTCATTACCGGTGACATCCTTTTTATTATAATTTGCCATGTATTAGACGATTTTATTAAGCTTAAGAAGGACGTCTGCCAATGAAAAGGCTACTGACTATCTCCATTAATCTTTTTACCTACAATACATCCTTCCTAAACTTCATAAAATCGTCTCGATGCAGCTGAAATAAAAACGAAGATACGTCACCGGTACAGAAGGGGTTAACAAAAATAATCAAAGTAATATAGAAGAAAATAGTACTTTGATGATAAAGGTAATAGTACTTTGATGATAAAGGTAATAGTACTTTGATGATAAAGGTAATAGTACTTTGATGATAAAGGTAATAGTACTTTGATGATAAAGGTAATAGTACTTTGATGATAAAGGTAATAGTACTTTGATGATAAAGGTAATAGTACTTTGATGATAAAGGTAATCCATGCGTGTGGCGTCAATTCAATTCGCCCTAAAGAGGTGATGAAGTGTCCTGATAGCGGCACACTGCTTCATGTGGAGGCCTCGTATGCCAACCACGTATTGGCAATTTGTGAGAAGATTTGTGGTTAAAAGGAGATGGTGGGAGGGTAATTGAAAAGCGGTGTGGGGCTCAAGGGTGATGGATGCTTGTTGAAGATGATACGGTTATTTCATGAGTAACTTTTCTTACTTTAGTCAAGAACGCCGCTTGGAGTGTTTGACAATACTCTCTGTACCGTGAAATTTACATTGAAGTACTTTTTCTGTTCAAACAACTTGGAGTAAGATATTTCTATTCAACATGGGTATTGTTAAGGGGCTTGTGGCTGGATGTTTGGTCTATTATTTGATTGATTTATTTCTCTCTTAGTTTGCTCACTAGACCTCCATCAAGCTTATAAATACACCCCGTAGACCCCCCCTTCAAGATAAATTTGTACATTTTTCGATAGAAAAATTTCCCGGCCGAAGGCCGGTTTCTCTTAAAATTACAGGCTCGCTATCGCTCGCCAGGAAAAAATCGACACCTAAATGGCACGAAAGGTCTTAAAATTGACAACGAAATGGGGAAAACAGTATTAAAACGCCGAACTAATGGGCCGAATGTCTTAAAATATCAAAACTAATGGGGCTAAAGACAAGCGAGAAATGGGTCCAGGAAAACGAACCATCCCCCCTTAATATCTGTGACCAGTGCCCCGGAACTGATTTAGACTTACAATATAAGGTCGATTGGAAAAAGGGGATGGGGTGGGGGGGGGTTCCTGCAATTAACCCAAGTAGTTCATTGTCAAAAATCAATAATATGTAAATATGATACAATTGGTATATTGATAGTGATTTACCGTACTTTTGATAACTTTATAAACCTTTCTAACTTTATAATAGATGGGTTTATTACTACCATTATTATTAGCCTTGATCCACCAAAAGATGGACACGAATAAATCGCCTCCATTTGTTCTATTCTTTTGCTTGTTTCTGTTCACGGGGGAGGATCACTAGCCCAACCGCCCATTCTTGTGTACAGTGTATAAGGTGCATGTGGAATGTTATCATACTGTTGAAATTTCTGTGGATGTGAATGTAGTCTGTAATCTCTTAGTGTAATCAGTGTGCCCACGATGATCAGGTGCTAGCATATACAGTATATGTTTACATATGACACTGGTCTATCGCACATTTAATGTTTCCCAGACCCGAACTAGTAGGGCCTTCAGAAAGAGCCCCCAAATAGACCCATGAAAACTCCACAGGAGTCCAATAAAGTAGAACGACGCGACGAGAGAAAGATACGCATAACATCTACAGGGGAAGAAAAAATGACAATACACAAACTTTAAGTTACAAGAAATATCTACTGTATATACCGGTATATATATATATATACCGTACATATATATATATATATATATATATATATATATATATATATATATATATATATATATAGAGAGAGAGAGAGAGAGGATGTGGGTTGTCTAATCTAGCATCTATATCAGTCTCTGGAGGATGTGATTCCCCAAGTGTTTTACTTCATACATCTTGTATTGTACTACTTTCCTTCTATTTCTTAATATATTCACCTTTCCTCTTTCCTCCTTCCAACATGCCTATTACCTTATATAGCAGCTTAATTTTCATCTCTCGTTCCATTATAAACACTTGCGAGTTTCTGGCTATAAGGGAGTTTAACCTGTAAACATTAACCTCCTGAGGATTATGACGCGATTTTACAATTTATTCTGGCTATAGGTCGAGCTCTGTCTCGAGTCGGCCACTCCCAGCTATGGGGAGTATATACCGTACATACATACAGACATACAGACATAATTTTCTCCTTGTTCCTTCTACTACATCAACGACATCAACGACATAGATGAGGGTCTCACCTGTACAATCTCAAAATTTGCTGACGATACAAAAATTGCAAATAGCGTACTCTCAAAAGAACAAGTTGACGATATGCAACACAATCTAGATAAATTGTCATGTTGGGCCCAAATTTGGCAAATGAGTTTCAATGCGGATAAATGTAAAGTACTACATGTCGGATACCTAAATGAGAAAGCAAACTATTCGATGAATGGCACTCAGCTTAAGAATGTAAACAGAGAAACCGATCTGGGAGTAACAATATCGAGTAACCTAAAACCGAGTCAACAATGTTCAGAAGTTGTTAAGAAGGCAAACAAAATAATTGGCTTTGTAGGCAGGTGATTTGAGCATAAATCCAAAGAAGTTATCCTAACCCTTTACAATTCCTTAGTTCGCCCTCTTCTGGAATACTGCGTTCAATCCTGGTGCCCTTATTACCAAAAAGATATAAACAAGCTAGAACGAGTTCAACGTAGAGTTACCAAAATGATACCTAGCCTAAAGAACAAACCATACGAAGAGCGTCTTAGAGAATTAAATCTATTTCCTTTAACCCAGCGCAGATTAAGAGGTGACTTAATTCAAGTGTTCAAAATCATCAAAGGCATCGACAATATGAACTGTAGTAAGTACTTCACTATCGACCAATCTAATTACACGCGGGGAAACGGTTGCAAAATTATTGGTAAATCTTTTAACTCACACGAATCTAAGAATTTCTTCTTCAATCGAGTTGTCAACTTGTGGAATGGGCTTCCCCGAGACGTTATAGACTGCAGCACCGTTGATTCATTTAAACTCCGCTTAGACAAATATCTCGCATCAAACCCGCGACTGACTGCGTTTGTAAATGAATAACTTTATTTTATCCCCCCCTCAGTGACTAACCCATCTGTCCCCTACTAACTTCCTAATCCTGCCACGGACATTAGTTCTAGGGCAGTAGTTCCCTTTCCAATGTTCCCTTACCCACTCTAAACCACTGTTTGGACACTTGATCCTCAGTGTTTTGGAGGACAAGCAGCCTAGAAGGGTCACTAGACCTGTTGTTGCTTGATTTCCTTTGTACTCCTTTGTACTACTACTCCTCTTTTTTGTCCTCACTCAGTGTTATTTATAATGTCTAGTGATTTGAATATGGGCTCTTCCGTATTCCTTCATTCATTATTATTCATTATATTCCTCCTTGCTCCTTCTACTATTCTTCCTCTTTGTTGTCCTCACTCAGGTTTATTACTCGTGTCCAGTGATGTACCTGTAAATACGGCCTCTTCCGTGTTCCATATTCCCGTGTATCCATCCATCCCCTTCCCGTAACATGTCTAGCATCTATGGTATGTAGGCCTATAGCTCTAGCTCTTCTCTCTCTCTCTCTCTCTCTCTCTCTCTCTCTCTCTCTCTCTCTCTCTCTCTCTCTCTCTCTCTCTCTCTCTCTCTCTCTCTCTCTCTCTCTCTCTCTCTCCCTCTCTCTCTCTCTCTCTCTCTCTCTCTCTAGAACGGTTAGAAACGGTTGCAAAATTATTGGTAAATCTTTTAACTCGCACGAATCTAAGAATTTCTTCTTCAATCGAGTTGTCAACTTGTGGAATGGGCTTCCCCGAGACGTTATAGACTGCAGCACCGTTGATTCATTTAAATTCCGCCTAGACAAATATCTCGCATCAAACCCGCGACTGACTGCGTTTGTAAATGAATAACTTTATCCTCCCCTCAGTTACTAACCCATATGTCCCCTACTAACTTCCTAGTCCTGCCACGTTAGTGGCAGGGCAGTAGTTCCCTTTCCAATGTTCCCTTACCCCCTCTAAACCACTGTTTGGACACTTGATCCTCAGTGTTTTGGAGGACAAGCAACCTAGAAGGGTCACTAGACCTGTTGTTGCTTGATTTCCTTTGTACTCCTTTGTACTCTCTCTCTCTCAGGCAAAGTTAAGTGATTATCGCTGTTTTAAGAGCTTTTGTATTACTTGTGTGTGTGTGTATTGGAAAGCAGTGTGTTATGCTTGTTTAGTGTAAATAAATAATAGGAGGAGGAGGTGTTTGTGAGAGCTAGCTGGATTACTCTCTATGTAGGTGAGAGGCAAACAAATACAGTGAGGGACGTCAGAAAAATGAAACAGGGGTTTCAGGAACCCCTTATCACATGCCTTTAAGGGGAGGTTTTTAGTGCGTTTCCTAGACTTCCATCAAGCTTGAAATTACACCCCCATGACCCCCTTTCAAGATAAATTTGTACATTTTTCGGTAGAAAAATTTCCCGGCCAAAGGCCGGTTCCTCTTGAATTACAGGCTCGCTATCGCTGGCCAGGAAAAAGTCGACACCTAAATGGGATGAAAGGTCTTAAAAGTGACGTAAATGGGGTGAAAGTTCTTAAAATCGCCAAACTAATGGGGCGAACGTCTTGAAATCTCAAAAGCAATGGGGCTAAACATGAGGGAGAAATGGGTAAAGAAAAAATCCCTCAAGTGGAAATCTCCCCTGGGTAGAATTTGATGGGTTTATTGCTACCTAATATGCCTATAGTAGGGTATATTATTATGGTCACATTAATTACCCCTTTCGCACCTTATTTAATGACATACATGTTGACAACATAGGAATAGTTAGCATCTTTGTAACTTTGATGTACTACGGTATATGGTTATCAAAGAAACATTGCTGCTGTTCCAGGTTTATTTACCACAATTTTTTCAAATCCTTCATTGTCATGCCACACATGTAAAAAAAAAAAAAAAAATCTATGTGATTGAGGGAGGCAAAAGGCATTACTGCCTATAGCGAGTGCCTCCCCCATAGTTGAAAGAGTGACAGGGCCAAAATCAAGGGACGTTCGATTAGTTGATCACATTAATTCGGACTCACTCTTTAATGTCATGTATGTAACTGAAAGCATACTGGCAGTGCCTTTCAATAATGATTAGTAATAAACTGCATATTACAGTATTATCTACTATTTCGAAAGATCCCGAAAATGTTGCCGGGAAAATGTTGACCAATGTTGCCGATAAAATATCTCGTGTGATACCCCCTTTTGCTGATAAGTGTTATAGTAGACATGCTAACATCCTAACTAATGCTACACTGCAAAACACAAAAGAAAGAATAATAATAAGATGAAAAAAATAGGAAATAAAACAGAAATATATGAATTATAACAAATATAGAAAGATAAATAGATAAATAGATAAATAGATAAATTTATCAAGAATAAAACAAAAAGGTCATATTCAAATAATTGGTTATATTGATAGTGATTACCTTTCTTTCCTTATAATTATTAGATGGGTTTATTTCAACCGATATAACTTTATATGGGGGTACTATGAAGGACCCTTAAATTACCCTTTTCAGGCCTTCCTATCCTTAATTTTGACCGTGTGGATGTTTTTCATTTCAGGTTCCTCGTCACGAACTGGGCAAAATTGGCATGGAAATAAAGGACGAGAAATTAAACGCACTCAAAACAAGTAAGCCAACCTTTATTTTGTTATTGCTACCGTCAGACAACTTTATTCGGCACAGCAAGTACAGTCAACATTAAATTAAGAGCTCGCCTCAAATCTAGATAGTCATTTGTTAGACACATAAATACGAACATTAAGAGGAGATTTTCACTTAAAAAAAAATCTTTCTGGACCCACCTTCACCCTCATGTTTAGCCCCGTTAGTTTTGACATTTTAAGTCGTTCGCCTCATTAGTTTGGCAATTTTAAGACCTTTAGACCTATGTGTGTCAATGGTAAGACCTTTAGCCCTATTTGTGTCAATGTTATGACCTTTCGTGCCATTAAGGTGTCGATTTGTTCCTGTCGAGCGATAGCGAGCCTGTAATTTAGGAGGAATCGGTCTTCGGCCGGGAAATTTTTTCTACCGAAAAATTACACATTTATCTCGAAAGGGGGTCTAGGGGGTATTTTTTGTATGATTGATGGAGGAATAGGGATAAAAATACAACCTCCCCTTATCTCAGCATTTCTACGACATAACACTAAAAATACTATCTATAGCTTTTTAGAAACAAGTGAGAATTGTCGAGGAAAATTGACAGTAACTTACATAATTTATAAGCTAAATTTTCGGCGAACTATTGATTCTGACTGTACCTCGATGAATTACATAGTTGCTAAGTATCTCATTCAATAAGATGTCCTTCCCAAACTTGAATATATCGGTTGGCGGTAGCAAAAATAAAGCGGTTATAATTAATATTATACAGATTATCCGATCTTTTTATACTTAGGCTATCTCACACACACACACACACACACACACACACACACACACACACACACACACCCACACACACACACACACACACTTAATCTGTGACTATTACAGTTCGAACATTTCATTTCACATTACACTTTCTCTTTGGTATGGAAAGCATATTACAACGGAAGCATCTTCTTGCATTAAACAGTTGACTTAGCTCTACTTACACATAATAATTGGCACCAAAGAATACAGTTAAAACGAATATTTAGCTTAAGTGGAGAGGTCATGGGGCGTTGATTAAATGCTATTAGTGCCGGTAAACTTCTTATAGCTAGCAGTTGACTGAGCATGGTGCTAGTGTGTGTGTGTGTGTATGTGTGTGTGTGTGCGTGTGCGTGCGTATGCGTGTGTGTGTGTGCGTGTGCGTGTGTGTGTGTACGTGTGCATGTAGTGCGTTTCCGAACAAAATAGTTTAGTTACCCTTACTTAATTTTGAGACTATTGTAGAAACTCACATACAATATATATATTTAGAGATAGACATCAATAGAAAATATATTGTATGACAAATTTATGTAGGAAATATCTAAATGTCAACTACAGTACATATCTTAACAATTACGGCGCCTAATTAATATTCTTTAGACTCCTCCTTTTGTCCGGATGTAACAATAATGAGTTTGGCTGATTAAGGGATGATGGGTCGTTTTTCGGGCCCCCCTTCCTCAAGTTTAGCCCCATTTAGTTTTTAGATTTTAGGACGTTCGGTTCATTAGTTTGGCAATTTTAAGACATTTCGGTCCTTTTTTTTTTTTTTTTTTTTTTTTTTTTTTTTTTCCCCGGGTGTTATTTGACGTAGGTTGGCATGAGAGAACCGTTCCGTCCACCCCACGACTACCGGGTGAGGAGGGACAAACACCTGCTGCTACCGGGGTCCTGTTTTTATAGTCCCACTCTCATACCCGCTAATTATATGCAAGAAGGGGGGGGGGGGGGGGGGGGGTTACGGGTGGAGGCGCCGCTACCGTCACCTGTTAGCGTGGCTGGGATTCCTGCACACCTGGGGAAGGGGGGGGGAGGGGGGGGGGGACTGGGGAATGGGATCGGTTACTAGAGGAAGAATTAGAGGTTTGTGTATTTTAGAGAGTGATTTTGTGTGTGTTTAAAACAAAAATCAGAGGTTGTAAATAATTCTTCAGTTCAGTATTTCCAGAATACAGTAGCTAGTGTTCTGCTTACTGTGGAATGTGTTCAGTGCACTACAATATCACTTTCATTCTCCGGAATCGACTGCAAAGTTTAAAAATGTTAACTATTCGTTGTAACTATTTATAGTACACACACACACACAAACATATATATATATATATATATATATATATATATATATTCATAATTTGATTCCTTTCTCGTTAAACATAACATTTCTTAGAATCTATCATCATAGCTAAGATAAAATTGAAAACATCTTGGACTAGGCAAATTATATCAATATTGATCTAAAGTTTCGGTGTAAAACATAGAAAGCAAGGTCGCAGTTGTTTTTCGTTATCACCAACATTCATAATGATATAAAAAATACGTACTGGTAGTGGTGTGTCAATGAGAAAAAAAGAGAGATATAATTTGCATAGTAGATGGCAGTGACGATAAAGTTAATAGTGTGAGGAAGTATGAGCCGTGACAAGGGTGTGGAGAGAAATAATTAGGTAGGTAGATAGATAGATAGATAGATAGATAGATAGGTACTGTATGTAGGTAGATATATAGATTGAGTGATAGATAGGTAGGTCTATAGATAGACTGATAGGTAGGTATGTTGATTGATAGACAGATATAAACTGGCAAGATAAAAGACTGATGTAACTATTAATCAACACAGCATATATATATATATATATATATATATATATATATATATATATATATATATATATATAGTATATATACGTATATATGTATATATATATACATATATATATATATATATTGGCAAAAAACTGGAGAGATTTTAGGAAGCAATAAACCGTTTTGTTAAGTTTTCTAAAATATCAGGTTTCCTCGTCGACTGGCAGCCTACAATTACTATCCATAAAATACACACTCATGGTCTCTGGCAGGCTACACTTAGGCAGTTTTTAGTGTAGCCAATGTAAATAGCCTAAAGTTTATTATATATTTATAGAGAACTCCGCACCTTTCATCATCACTTCCAACCACACCCCGAAGCCTAATCATCATCATCATCATCATCATTATTAATTTCACCGCCTTCCACAACATCACTACCTTAACCATTTTCTTCTAAGTTGGGGACTCGCTATTGCTCGCCCAGAATAAACCCGACACCTGTATGGGTTGAAGCGTCTTATTATCGCCAAACTAATGGGGTAGAATGTCTTAACGTTTTAAAATCTCCAAACTTATGGAGCGAAGCAGTGGAGTTCCAATAAGCACTCCTTCGAACCAAATAGAGTTAATCTCTACTTTATCTATAGGACCGTTAATCTCTACTTTACCTATAGGACCGTTAATCTCTACTTTATCTATAGGACCGTTAATCTCTACTTTATCTATAGGACCGTTAATCTCTACTTTATCTATAGGACCGTTAATCTCTACTTTATCTATAGGACCGTTAATCTCTACTTTATCTATAGGACCGTTAATCTCTACTTTACCTATAGGACCGTTAATCTCTACTTTATCTATAGGACCGTTAATCTCTACTTTATCTATAGGACCGTTAATCTCTACTTTATCTATAGGACCGTTAATCTCTACTTTATCTATAGGACCGTTAATCTCTACTTTATCTATAGGACCGTTAATCTCTACTTTATCTATAGGACCGTTAATCTCTACTTTATCTATAGGACCGTTAATCTCTACTTTATCTATAGGACCGTTAATCTCTACTTTATCTATAGGACCGTTAATCTCTACTTTATCTATAGGACCGTAAGAGTTTGTTGCCCGTTGGTTCATATATTACAGGGCCTTCGTAAACTGAATAAAACCGTCTGACGCACACCACGCCACACGTATCACACGTACAGTATGTTTGATTTCAACTGACGGTATTATTATCATTCCTAGATTATTAACCCTTTCACGCACATATGACGCAGAAGATGCCAGATTAGCAATAAGAAAATAATAGAGTTCTCTCACTCATATAATTACCTCTCCAAAATTTGTTTTCTGCCCACAGCTAACTCAAAGACAACTGAAGAGGTTGAAGTAACTAAACTAAAGGTTTCTAAATACCCCTGATGGTAACAAAGGCTTTGAAGTATCCCCAATAGGCTCAAAATCGCGTCATATGTCGGAGAGGGTTAAGTATATACAAGCATTTCATAGTCAAATATGCTGTTAATTATGAACACTTGGTAAACATATATGCGTTGGGTGGTTGGTGTTGGTGTTGGTGGTGGTGGTGGTGGTGGTGGTTGGGGGGGGGGGGGAGTTTAATGAGTTGAGGCAGGGCGGACGTCGTGTGGAAACAGTGGTAGTAGTAGTATGTTAGTAGTCTGTATTTTGGGATATGTGTTATTTTCGGCTACACGTTCACTCGCCTACTGCTATTCCAGGGTAGCTTATATAAAATAGCTTAGGTATGGAACATGAGCGAAGTGTGGTTATTGTAGGCTGGCGGGGAAGATTGAGATGAGTGAATGTTAACCCGTACAGGACCAATGACGCCTCTTTTATTTTATTTCAGCTACATTTAGACGATTTTATAAAGCTTAGGCAAGATATAGGGTAGCTAAAAGGATTAATTGGGATAGTCGGTAGCCTTTTAATTTGTAGACGTTCTTGCTAAGCTGAATAAAATCGTCTAAGAGTGACCAGAATGTAATAAATAAGACGTCACCGGTACTGAACGGGTTAAGGGGAGGTATTTAGTTTGTTCCCTAGACCTTCATCAAGCTTAAAATTACACCCCCTTGAGTCCCTTTCAAGATAAATTTGTACATTTTTCGGTAGAAAAATGTCCCGGCCGAAGGCCGATTCCTCTTAAATTATAGGCTCGCTGTCGCTCGCCAGGATAACATCGACACCTGCTGAATAGCACGAAAGGTCTTAATATGGGGTGAAAGTTCTTAAAATCGCTAAACTAATGGGGCAAACGTTTTATAATATCAAAAGCAACGGGGCTAAACATGAGGGAGAAAGGGGTCAAGAAAAAAATCCCTGAAGTGGAGATCTCCCCTTAAGATGTTATGCAGTGAAAGAAGGACCTATGTTATTCAGAAGGTTGAATGAGATCGTGTTACCCCTGTGAGTCCTAGAGGTAAATGAGATCGTGTTACCCCTGTGAGTCCTAGAGGTAAATGAGATCGTGTTACCCCTGTGAGTCCTAGAGGTAAATGAGATCGTGTTACCCCTGTGAGTCCTAGAGGTAAATGAGATCGTGTTACCCCTGTGAGTCCTAGAGGTAAATGAGATCGTGTTACCCCTGTGAGTCCTAGAGGTAAATGAGATCGTGTTACCCCTGTGAGTCCTAGAGGTAAATGAGATCGTGTTACCCCTGTGAGTCCTAGAGGTAAATGAGATCGTGTTACCCCTGTGAGTCCTAGAGGTAAATGAGATCGTGTTACCCCTGTGAGTCCTAGAGGTAAATGAGATCGTGTTACCCCTGTGAGTCCTAGAGGTAAATTACAAGCTTAAGAAAATCGCCTAACGGTAACCAGATATGATGAAAGGGGGTATAATAGTAATGTCGTTCAATAAACAACCGATGTGAGCGAAGTGTCAATGGGCGAACCTACTGTAAACCTGTATTGTTGGTAGCACGCTTCAAACAGGCTTTCACTTCACTTGATGTTATTTAGGGAGGTAGCTGCTTGTTCTCCCTCATGTTTAAGGGGACGGTAGCTGCTTGTTCTCCCTCATGTTTAAGGGGACGGTAGCTGCTTGTTCTCCCTCATGTTATTTAAGGGGGAGGTAGCTACTTGTTCTCCCTCATGTTATTTAAGGGGGAGGTAGCTACTTGTTCTCCCTCATGTTATTTAAGGGGGAGGTAGCTACTTGTTCTCCCTCATGTTATTTAAGGGGACGGTAGCTGCTTGTTCTCCCTCATGTTTAAGGGGACGGTAGCTGCTTGTTCTCCCTCATGTTTAAGGGGACGGTAGCTGCTTGTTCTCCCTCATGTTTAGTGTCATTAGCTTTGAGATTTTAAGACGTTCGTTCCATTAGTTTGGCGTTGTTAAGACCTTTTTCCCCATATTTTTGTCAACATTCGACATAAACACCTTTCGTGCTATTTAGGTGTCGATTTTGTCCTGGCGAGCGATAGCGAGCCTGTAATTCTAGGAGGAAACGGCCTTTGGCCCAGGAAATTTTTCTACCAAAAAATGTACAAATATATCTTGAAGGATTATCTAGGGGGGGGGTGTTTTTTTTTAAAGCTTGATGGAGGTCTAGCGAGGAAACTATTAGATAGATTAAATATATGAATAAATAGGCCAACAAATAACCACTAACCCCTCAATGTATTTATCGGGTCACTGGGGGCGGTTCGTTCGTGGCCACCCCTTCGGGAATCACGGCGTCAGGCAATAGATAGATAGATAGAATGATTAAGCTACTCTTCATAATAGATAGATAGATAGAATGATTAAGCTACTCTTCATAATAGATAGATAGATAGAATGATTAAGCTACTCTTCATAATAGATAGATAGATAGAATGATTAAGCTACTCTTCATAATAGATAGATAGATAGAATGATTAAGCTACTCTTCATAATAGATAGATAGATAGAATGATTAAGCTACTCTTCATAATAGATAGATAGATAGAATGATTAAGCTACTCTTCATAATAGATAGATAGATAGAATGATTAAGCTACTCTTCATAATAGATAGATAGATAGAATGATTAAGCTACTCTTCATAATAGATAGATAGATAGAATGATTAAGCTACTCTTCATAATAGATAGATAGATAGAATGATTAAGCTACTCTTCATAATAGATAGATAGATAGAATGATTAAGCTACTCTTCATAATAGATAGATAGATAGAATGATTAAGCTACTCTTCATAATAGATAGATAGATAGAATGATTAAGCTACTCTTCATAATAGATAGATAGATAGAATGATTAAGCTACTCTTCATAATAGATAGATAGATAGAATGATTAAGCTACTCTTCATAATAGATAGATAGATAGAATGATTAAGCTACTCTTCATAATAGATAGATAGATAGAATGATTAAGCTACTCTTCATAATGAGGGGTGGGGATGGACGTCGGAAGTTGTATTTGTGGTAGCAGAGTTTTAAATTTTCCTTTAATTATTTTTTGGGTGGATGGAAAGCAGTCAAGCCTGTTAGTTGGGTTGTCAGTAACATGAATAACAAACCTTGGCCTTACATGTGTGTTCATATAATGATACACTAGAAGTGCCGTTTTGCCCCAAATCAAAACGGCATACCCAACTCGGCGATGGGTCATGACGTATGTAATAGTTGTGTAATATTCCGTGTAAATGTACTGTGCGCCAAAGGCAATTAAATATCTGGTATGAGTTGAAAAAGTACATTGACATAGGCTATCAATTTACCTACATACACTTGAATAATGAAAAACAAGACAGTTCCACGAAATAACATTGACATATCAGGGTGTCAAACGAAAGCCAAGTTCAATATTTGTTGTCTTAATTATTGTATAATATGTAAAGGTGAAAGTATAGTTTATAGTTCAAATTACGTCTTTGGAAATTATAAAATGGCCAAACCATTTCATGATATTTGTCTTGTGTTCCTTCTCATACTCACTCAAGTCTCATGTACTCTGGTTTGACACCCTGTTCAGACATATCAATTTACCTACATACACTTGAATAATGAAAAAAACAAGACAGTTCCACGAAATGTTACGAGTGACTGTATATGATGGATGGTGTACCCCCCCCCCCCCCCCCCGGTGAATGCTGGGAACACCCTGAAATCTAAACTATTGAAATTACATTGACATATCAATTTACCTACATACACTTGAATAATGAAAAAAACAAGACAGTTCCACGAAATGTTACGAGTGACTGTATATGATGGATGGTGTAGCCCCCCCCCCCCTCCCCCCCCCCCCCCCCCGGTGAATGCTGGGAACACACTGAAATCTAAACTATTGAAATATTTGTTATGTTGAGGAAAGGTAGAAAGGGATGTTCATTTACTTACTTACTTTACTTAGTACCTTTCAGTTCCAGGCGTTATGTTTTGGGAAGGTGCTAGGACACAAATTGTTTCTATATATTTCTGTATTACATTGAACACCTTTCCTAAATATTATAGAAACTACAGGACCAAGAATATTTTATTTACATAATTTGTACATAGGTTAACGTTCCCAAGTTTCTTATGTTATGCGGATGTTCACACGTGCATTTAACCCTTTCAGACTTTCACATTATGTTGTTAACATTATACGATTTAACTCAGGTTTGAAACGCCCTATCGATATCAAATGGGTATAATATATCTTCATTTAAGGGGAGGTTTTTAGTTTGTTTCCTAGTCCTCCAGCAATCTAAAAATGTCACCCCTTTGACCCCCTTTCAAGATAAATTTGTACATTTTTCGGTAGAAAAATTTCCCGGCCAAAGGCCGGTTCCTCTTAAATTACAGGCTCGCTATCGCTCGCCAGGATAAAATCGACACCTGAATGGCACAAAAGGTCTTAATATGGGGTGAAAGTTCTTAAAATTGCTAAACTAATGGGGCAAACGTTTTATAATATCAAAAGCAATGGGGCTAAACATGAGGGAGAAAGGGGTCAAGAAAAAAATACCTCAAGTGGAGATCTCCCCTTAACCCTGACTCCCATTATTCCTGCCTAAAGTGAATAAAAGCGTCAACTAATAAGCATAATCAAAAGACAGAAACGCGTCCTCGTTTCTTCAAAATGTTAAGCACTATTCCTTTGCTTATTGTATGTATATAGGTTTTGTTTTTAACTGGAAGCCTACCTAATATACTTACATCAAATATAACACCGAGCCTTCCATTAATATTTACATAAATAAGAAAACGATTCCTTCCCCAAATATTTTCAAAAGACAACTTAACATGGACCTTACTTCTATGTATTCACAGAAATGTCAACATAAATTCTACCTTACTTGTATTTGCATAACTTATAAAATGGATCCTCCTTTTAATGTCTTTCCACAGATAAGAACACAGAGCGTCACGCGTTATACATTTACCCCTTTCAGTACGATAACGGGTTATAGCATAATATTCTACATATCATTAGGCAATTCTATAACGTTGCTTAATGGTAATCAGATTGAAATGTGACATAGTGTGATAGGTACCGTATATTTGGTGTATCAATAACTATTTGACTTGCATTCCGTGTACCCCATTCTGCACACCACTAATTAGTAAATCATACAATAGGAGAAGTAAGCCATATTGTTTCCTAAACACTTCTATTTTGTGTTTGTTTAATCTTAAGTTAACCTTAACTTTACAATTGGCTTTGTGAACCTGGGTTCAGGGTTCCTGTATGGACTAGATAACCCCCCCCCCCCCAACCCATACACACACACACACTCTCTCTCTCTCACACACACACACACACACACACACACACACACACACACACACACACACACACACACACACACACACACACACACACACACACACACATACCCCCGACCACCTCGACAAATTACGGGCACTAAAAACTCTTCTTCTGTCACATCAAAATATCTGGCGAACCTCAGCTGACTAGGGGCTCATTGGAGCGACGTACTACACAAGTTTAGTTCACTGCTTTATTTTATAGCTATTTATTTATTTATTATATATGAATATATAGGATTCCACTAGTAATAGTATTATAAATATTTTTGTATTATTATAACAATAATAACAACAATTATTATAATCATTATTATTATTATTATTATGTTTATATGTTTGTTGTCAATTTTAAGACGATTATATGAAATTTATTAAGGACCTTTGGGAGTTACGAACATTGAATTATATGGTTTTGACTTCTTACATTCCTAGAGAGTATTTTATAGCTGAATTTGTCCTTCTAACTTGTTTTGAAAAGACATTACAATGATGCTAGTCTACTGAAATAGTTAATGTGTATTTATTTGTTAATACATGTATGTATGTTTATATTAAATTTATATAATTATGTATTTATTTTATTGTGTATGTGTGTGTGTGGGGGGGGGGGGGGGGGGGGGGGGCACTGGAGCGACTCAACCGACACTTGTTTTCACTCATCTAGTTTCATGTGTGTGAACGGTATTTATTTTATTTATATTAGTTATAATTGTATTATTATTATTATTATTACCGGTATTATTTATTATTATTAATAATAATAATATTAGTATTATTATTGGAGTGGTTATTCTGTTCTTGGATACCAGCACCCGTGATGATTCAATACATCAAAGTAGATACATTTTGTATTAATTAAAAGTAATTTATATTATTATTACTGTATTAAGGTTAGTATTCGCATGAATAATATATGCAGCCAAATATATAAGACACGATTTAGATTTTAGAAGGTCGGAGTATGAAGCATGAAAGTCAGTTTAGCATTAATATTTTAAAGTTACTGAAAACAAACACAGACAGAAACACAATTATTTACAAAATATGCAAATATATTAAATATGAACTGATATGCTTTTGTTTCTTGCGGTTATGGAATTAAGGGAGTTTAAGTTTTTCACCCAGCTTCTCCATCTTAGTCGGGCTACCAGCTGGCGATTTTTATTCAGATTCATACGGACGTTCTTGTGGTCAAAGGAACGAACTCAAAACTCAGATATAAACTTTGAGACATAATTAGTGACCTTATATTGTTTTAACTTTCTCAGACTGATATTGATCTTCTCTTATGTACTAATTTGCTGTCTAGTGTATGCAGTTTTAGGGATAATTTAAGCAGCTTGAGAGTTGAGAAAGACTTGTGTCCTAGAAAGTACTCTGTCAACAATCCAAGGTTTAATGAATGAAGGGGTACGGTATATAATCTTTGGGTAACATGATGATAATTTGGCACTATCCTTACATTTACAAAAGCTTATTACTACTTAAAATGGTATAGTATTATGGAAACTATTATTTCAGTTTTCATTTTATTTTATTTGTTTATTATGTACCCCTTTCTCCATCATGTTTAGCCCCATTGGCTTTGAGATATTAAGACGTTCGCTCCATTAGTTTGGCAATTTTAAGACTTTTGTGCCATCTACAGTAGGTGTTTATTATTTCTTGGCAAGCTAAAGCGAGCCTGTAATTTAGGAGGAATCGGCTTTCGGCTGGGACATTTTTATACCAAAAAATGTAGGCCTACAAATTTATCTCGAAAGAGGATCTTGGGGGTATTTTTTAAAGATTGATGGAGGTCTTTGGAGGAAGCTAAAACAGTAATTAATATATGCATAAGTATATGTACAAATAAATACAAATATCCCCTTAAACCCATATTCTTTGACAGTGTTATCCCCGGGTTAGATAAAATGGTCTAAATTGGGGCAGCCAAAACAAACCAATAATCGGTGTCGTTCGGTGGAAAGGGTTAATCGCGACACAAATGATCCCCAGCGACGGTTGTGGTCACATAGGGGGGGGGGGGGAGTGCAGAGCTAAGTGATGGTGAACCGCGGCTGTTGGTGTGGAAATGACGTGCGGTAGGGATGCGGTCGGACTGCGGCGGAGATATGGCATCCAGGGGCCGGGAGCTCCGGTGTCTGTCTCCTTCCCTCCCTCCCTCCCTCCCTATAGTGTCTATAATTTTATAGTCCAGGACCAAGAACGGGGGGGGGGGGAGAGAGAGAGAGAGAGAGAGAGAGAGAGAGAGAGAGAGAGAGAGAGAGAGAGAGAGAGAGAGAGAGAGACCAAGGGGGAGATAGATAGATAGTAGAGAGAGAGAGAGAGAGAGAGAGAGAGAGAGAGAAGGAGGGAGAGGGAGACTTTAAATTAAAGGTAGAAGTGAAATTTATTTAAAGGCTATGGGATGAGAACAAAGAAGAGAGAAAGAGAGAGGCTTACTTTTGACGACAAATAATGATTATAATAATACGTCTAGGAACTGTGACAGGTAAATAAGTACCTTAATGTGAACACAAGGTTAATTTTGAACATAATCATTTGTACAGAACAAATGGAAAAATGTGAGGGAAACATTGAGATATCCGAACTCCGAAGCAGTATTAGAAGGATATCTACAGTATACAGTATATGCGATCTAAGTTTGATCCTATACACGTCTTCCTTGCAAGTATTAGTAGAGCCATCCTGAAAATGCTAGGAAATTTAAAGAAATTTAGAATTATGCGCAGGAATAAATTCAGCCTAGGTCTTGCACATTGGTTCCAAAATAGACCGCAAAGCTCTTAACCGATCCTTATAACTCATTCACGTAATGGATGGAATATGTTTTATATTGAAAGAATAACACATTAGTGATGCTAATGGCATTATTGAAAGGAACGAACGCTTATAATTGTATTACCATCCTATGCCTTGATTTTTATTATGTGGTTTACCTTTAAACACATTCTTTAGCTGTTACTTATTCGTTGTAAAAGACGATGGATATGCCAACCATGCTTGTGAACGTAAATATAATGGTATCTTTTTATCAGCGTACTATACACTCTTAAGGCAAAAAGGTCACCCATTTATAATTACCTTTAAGGGGGAGGTAGTTGCTATATCTGGGGCCCCTTCTCCCTCATGCTGAGCCCCATTATTTTTAGATTTGTAGACGTTTGCTCCATTAGTTTGTCGATTACAAGACCTTTCGTCCCATTTGTTTTAATATCAAAACCTTTTGTGCCATTTAGGTGTCGATCTTTTCCTGTCGAACGTCAAAGAGCTTGTAATTTTGGAGGAATCGGCCTTCAGCCGGGATATTATTCTACCGAAAAATGTAAACATTTATCTCGAAGGAGGGTCTTGAAGATAATTAAGCTTGATGGAAGTCTAGGGAGGAAACTAAAACAATAATAAATACATACATACATACACTAATAAATAAACCCTATCTCTTAACCCTACCTCTGACATCACCTTGGACAGCTGTATAGGGGCAAGGGAAAGAGGGAGACATAGGAGTTGAGGGGAGGTAGAAAAGGAGTAGAAGGGAGGGTGAAAGTGGAATATAAGGCGGACAGTAAAATGGTCAACTTCAGACAGTCTGGAACGGTGAATGGGGGATAGAGAAACAAGATTAGCATTAAGAGGAAACCAAAGCAAGGGAAAGTAGTAGAACAGAACTCACACAGGCATATTTTGTGTTGAGTCATGTGATCAATAGCTTTAAATGGGGCACAGATACTTGTTGACTTCATTCGAAAGCTTAATTTGTTCAATGACGTCATCCAAGATCAACAGGTACAAACATTAAATATTTTGAATGACACTGGTATCCGCCGGCAATTTTTTTTTTTTGTTTTTTTTTTTTTTTTTTTTTTTTTTTTTTTTTGGGGGGGAGAGTGTCCGCTAAGACCCATATCTAGCCAATAATCAAACAAATCGGTTAATTAACTGTAGACCTGTGCTGCGTGTGAGTTCGCCCATTCCACTAGTGTTACTTCGGCCTAAATATGTTAGATTTTCGCAATGATTTCATATCTTAAATTTAGTGTATTATAATATATACTGTATACTGTATATATAATATATATATATATATATATAATATATATATATATAATTTATATATACTGTATACAGTATATGAATATAGCTTGTCGTCTTCGTAAATTAGCAAAGAATGAAATATAAAGCTGTTGATGTCGCTGACTTTAATCTGATATGCTCCCATTAGTCAGTTATGTCAAAGTCTATAGTCTACACACACACACACACAGACACACACACACACACACACACACACACACACACACACACACACACACACACACACACACACTCACGAGTAATTTCAACGCCATGTTGTGAAGTAATCCTCCTGGTACAATTGGCCTACCCGTAAAGATGTGAACGACAATGATACGGACAAGGTTAAAAGGGATTGGAAAAAGGTATGATCATGGGTGGAACATATGAGAGAGAGAGAGAGAGAGAGAGAGAGAGAGAGAGAGAGAGAGAGAGAGAGAGAGAGAGAGAGAGAGAGAGAGAGAGAGAGAGAGAGAGAGAGATTTACATAGATTTTACATAGATACACTGGCCACACAGATCTTACGATCCCTACGAGGTGACCAGGACTTAATCCTAATAGAGATAGCAACCCTAAGAGAAAGTGGAAGGAAAGGATAGCAAAGATGAAGGCTCTCTCCCCACCCTCCGCTCCCTCCGGCAATATGCCGTACATGAAGTGAATAACCTTGCAGGGCTTGGAAATCGCCTGAAGGAATTTAGTATAGTTAGAAATGGAAAGGAAAAGGCATGCACACTTTCACTTTTTTTTATTTTTATTTTTTTCCCTTTTCCAACTGAAAACGTTTTCATTTCCGCCAGGTTCTCTTATCAGTGATCAGCTTCTACTGCAGACCAACTTTTCTGTGATATGTGTCTAACCTTTTTTTAAATGTGTATATCGAGTCACTGTCAATAACTTCATTAGGGAGCTTATTCCACTCATTAATAATACTGTGGGTGAAGAAATTTTTAGTTATGTCTAGGTTCGCTTTCCTGCCTGTTAGTTTTAATTTGTTTCCTCTTGTGGAACCTTCTTTGGCTATCTTAAATAGATTATTAGAATTTACGTTAGCTAAAGCCTTTTAGTATCTTAAAACACTCTATCAGCTGTCCCCTTATTCTCCGTTTCTTAAGCGAAAACAGGTCGAGTTCTCTTAATCTCTCATTGTATGGCTTATTTCTAAGGGAAGGGATTAACTTTGTTGCTCTACGCTGAACGGATTCTAGTTTCTCTATGTCTTTTTTTAAGTAGGGAGACCAAACTGCACAGCATACTCCAGATGTGGCCTCACAATACTTTTATATAGTGGTACAACTATGTCTTTACTATGACAATGAAAATTTCTTTTAATGAACCTAGCGCTCTATTTGCTTTGTTAGATGCTGCGGTGCATTGGCTTGTAGATTTTAGATTTTCATTGATAAGCACTCCTAGGTCTTTTATCTGTGATACGCTCTTTATCTTTTCTCCATTCATATGGTATTCGTATTTGTTGTTTCGGGAGCCTATTTGTAGTATCAGGCATTTGTTTACGTTAAAGGGCATCTGCCAATTTTCTGACCACTCTGATATCTTGTTTAAATCTGATTGCAGGCTACTTCTATCGCTTTCTGATATTATTGCATTTCCTATTTTAGTGTCATCGGCGAATTTGGAAATTATGTTATTAATGCCGTTGTCTAAATCATTAATATATATTATGAATAATAATGGGCCCAGAACTGAACCCTGTGGGACTCCACTAGTCACCGGAGTCCATTCTGATTCCACTCCATTAATAATTACTCTTTGTTTTCTTTCGCTTAACCAATTACTTATCCAATTAAGTGTGTTGCCTTGTATTCCTAGATTCTCGACCTTCTGAAGTAATTTATTATGAGGGACCTTGTCGAAGGCCTTCTGGAAGTCCAAGTACACTATATCAAGACTTTTGGTAAAATCATTAATCTTAAATAGGTTGTCATAAAATTCGATAAGGTTCGTTAGGCATGATTTTTTTTGCTCTGAAGCCGTGTTGACTATTATTAATAAGATTATTATTCTCTATGAAAAGTACAAGTTCGTCTCTTATAATTGATTCTAATAGTTTTACAACAACGGAAGTTAAGCTAATGGGTCTGTAATTCCCTGGTTGTTTTTTATCTCCCTTTTTAAATATTGGTGTAATATTCGCTGTCTTCCAGTCCATGAATTGTCGAATTGTCCATGTTGGAGTGACATGTTAAACATTTTGGTTAGGGGTTCGGCAACTTCATCTTTGACCATTTTTAGGATTTTAGGGATGAATAGGTCTGGGCCGGGAGATTTATTTATTTTCAGTAATTCAATCTGTCTAGTGACGCTTGATTGGCTAATTTTGAAGTCAGGGAGCACAATGTTGCTTGTTTGATTAGTAGCTTGTGGAGTGTTCGTGTTGGCAGCAGTGGTAAAACGGAGCTGAAATAATTGTTAAGTGTAGAGGCTATGTCTTTGCTATCTGTTTCTAGAACACCTTGAGTGTTAAGTATGGGTCCTATCCCGCTTTTGATTTGTTTGCTACTGTTAATGTATCTGTAAAATTGCTTAGGATTAGTTTTACTATCTTTAGCTATGCTTATTTCATAATTCCTCTTAGCTGTTTTTATTAGTGATTTTATTAGTGAGAGAGAGAGAGAGAGAGAGAGAGAGAGAGAGAGAGAGAGAGAGACTCTTGTCCCCCATAGATGAGTCATATGATCGACCACAATGCTAATGAGTAGAAACAGATTGTGTGACAAATTGTTACCATATCCTAATTTAGTCAGGTGGTCAGTAGCCAACCCATACACAAAATAGGGGCTGTGTAAGGAAGGTATGAAAAGGGTAATTTAAGGTAATTCAAAGCATATATTGGGAATTATATATCCCTACATCATAGAGGTGTAATAGAATGGTATATCAAAAGGTAAATCACTCTCATCATAGCCCATTTGTATTTATTTGCCCCTTGATAGCGTAATGCATAGTGCGCGGAATTTCGATGTGAGTATCCTAGGTTCGAGTCCTCTGAGTGCCACATGTATTTGTTGATTTAATTAATTGAGTTTAGATGTGAAGTTGGTTGGTGTAAAAACATAATAATATATATATATTTTCTTTTCACTAAGTATCTCTCTTTGATCGCCGTTTCCAAAATGCCAACCTCGTATTTCTAGCACCGAAAATAGTCATAAACACTTCTTAACTGAGTGCTTTATTATGTTATGATAGTCAAGTTTCCTGAGTATTGGGTGTTTATGACGTCGTTGATAGGGAATAAGGTGTTACTTAAGAGGAGGTATTTAGTTTGTTCCCTACTTTTTCATCAAGCTTAAAATTACACCCCCTAGACCCCCTTTCAAGATAAATTTGTACATTTTTCGGTAGAAAAATGTCTCGACCGGAGGCCGGTTGCTCTTAAATTACAGGCTCGCTATCGCTCGCCAGGAAAAAATCGACTCCTTAACGGCACGAAAGGTCTTAAAATTGACAGAAATGGGGCAATATGTCTTAAAATATCCAAACTACTAGGGCGAAGGTCTTAAAATTTCAAAAGCAATGGAGCAATGAGGGAGAAAGGGGTCCAGAAAAAAATCCCTCAAGTGGAAATTTCCCCTTAATTAATGTGTTATGTCCTGACCCCTCGCCGTAACTTGTGGCCTTTATCTAATATCAATCACAGACGCCATTACAAATAAATAAATATATTAATTAATATATTAATGAAACTTAAAAATCACGAGTCATTGCCATCGAAACGGTGAACCACCAAGTTGGCACGTGTCAGGGAAGGAGGTGAATAGGGTGGGTTGGGGAAGGGAGAGGGAGGGGAATAGGGTGGGTTGGGGAAGGGAGAGGGAGGGGGATAGAAGGTGAGGGGTAGGGCTAGTGGTATTAAGGAGAGGTATTTAGTTTGTTCCCTAGACCTCCATCAACCTTAAAATTACACCTCCTCGAGTCCCTTTCAAGATAAATTTGTACATTTTTCGGTAGAAAAATGTCCCGGCCGAAGGCCGATTCCTCTTAAATTACAGGCTCGCTATCGCTCGCCAGGATAAAATAGACACCTGAATTGCACGAAAGGTCTTAATATGGGGTGAAAGTTCTTAAAATCGCTAAACTAATGGGGCAAACGTTTTATATATCAAAAGCAATGGGGCTAAACATGAGGGAGAAAGGGGTCAAGAAAACAATCCCTCAAGTGGAGACCTCCCCTTAATATAGAGAGGGAAAGACGAGAGGGGTAGGGCAATGGGAGAGGGAGATGAAGGGGAGCGGTAGGGGAAGGGGTAAGGTGAGTAAGATGGAGGGGAGGGGTAGGGGAAGAGATAGGGAGACGAAGCGAGTGGTAGGGGAAGGGAGGTGAAGGAAAGGAGGGAGATGTAGGGGATATGAGAGCAGCGGAGGGGTAGGGAAGGGAGATATTGAAGAGGTAGGGGAAGGAGAAAGGGAGGGAAATGAGTGGAGAAAGGGGAAGGGAGAGGGAGAAGAGAGAAGGGTAGTGGAAGGGGAAGAGGGGGAGGCATCGGTGGCTGGCTGCGGTGGCTCAGATTTATCATAACCTACCTAAAGAAAAAAATAATAGGGATCACGATAATACAGTCACGGTCAAAAACCTTTAGTTTTTAGTTATGTCTACAATTCCAAAATTTAATTTCACCGTCAGTAGCATGAAAGTTCCAGCTAATTAGCATGAACAAAACTTCTACAATCAGCTAATATGCTCGTGACTGTACACTCCAGGACACAAAGTATGGTCCTAAGCTATCGTGACTTGAAATATTGTTATTATTGTTAGCATAATTCATCTCCATGCCTGAATTGTTTGACAGAATGTTTATCACGAATCGTGACCTCTACTGTACAGTCGCGCACAATACTTCTGGCACTGTCTGTGATTACAGCTTTGTAATTAATATGTGTTCAATTTAATTAGAAGAGTAGTTTGATATGGAATAGTTAATTATGTGACCAATTAACTGTTTAATAAATAGTAACAATAGACTTAGTAGAGCTAATGTACTTAGGAAGTTCATTAGGTAAACAAAAACATACTATCTTTTGTTATGATAATTTTGCAACCAAACTTTCATAATGCATTGTAATGTATACAAATGCTGTGGATTAACATTATTTAATAACTTCGATTTTCAAAATATATCTATTTTTCTCATGCTTTAGAACAACTTCAAAAACGTAACCTACCATAAGCTAAAGATTCTCCTAATCTCCCAATATATTTAAAAGAGGTTTAGTCATGTGTTTAGGTTATTCTATATCAAGAATTTATAAAATATAATTTGACGATTAAGAAATTGAAAATGTTTTCACACTGCATTTTAATATATTTTATAGATATAAAGTATATTCTGAAAGTTTAATTCGACAGAAATCAATATTAATGTCATGGGTGTATTATTACAAATTATTTTGATTTTATTTAATCATTGAATTCCATAATTATTCTACAAGTGTAAAGTCAAGTGTATTCAAATTGAACATTATTTATCGATGTCTATTTGTGTGTATTGAATGAATTATACCTGCTGATTGACCACGGACCCGTTCCTGGCGTCTCCAGTGTCCCTCCCTCCCTCCCTCCCTCCTTCAGTACCTGCCTCAGTAACCCCGCCACCGTAAGCGGACACTGTAATCATTAACACATCAACTATAGCCTTACCCGATAGTGTGTAATAGCCAACCTCATTATGACATCATTAATCTACATATGCCGGTATATATATATATATATATACAGTATACAGTATATATACCGGCATCTAATGATTTATATTTATTGTATATTTTGCTCCGAGATATTTTTATGTGATTTCCTTGATTTTGGCGTTCACTTTTGTTTGTTTATACTTTACGAAAGTGCATCGTTTAAGGGTTTTTCGATATATTTTCCATTTCATTCTTCAATAGACAATTCCATGAAGATTATTATTATATGGTGTTTTACAAACTACAATGCTTTTAATGCATTACACAATCTCCTCTCTTTCCGCTTTGAGTATCTACCTGGAATGAACAGCAAGGTCTTTGAGATACTAGATATTCTTTGTAACTCTCTCTTTGTTTATCTATCATTTCCTCCCTCTCAGTTCTCTATCCACCCTTTCTCTTTCTCTATCCTATGCCCCCTCTCAGTTTTCTATTCACTATTTAGCTATCCTTTCTTCCCTCGCAGTTTTCTATCCACCCTTTCTTTTGATCTATCCTCTCCTCCCTCTCAGTTCTTTATCCACTCTTTTCATCTATCCTTTCCTCCCCACTACCCCCTTCCAACCCCGTGTAGAGTGCGGTAAAGTGACCTGGGACCCGTGACCAACGAACATTGCACAATAACCGAAAGTATAGGGGCACCCTCTTGCCACTCTAATAGGGACTTTTGGGGATGAAACACAGAAATTGAACTCTATTTGAGAGATGGCGCTCGGTTTGTATTTCCTGTTGCAGTTTTATGTCAAGTGATATCATTTATAAATTAATATGGGGTGGCTACTGCTAAATTGTGATTTGCTGCGGCGCTCAAGTCCGTGTTTTATCTTTTTCAAGCCTCTGAAAGGGTGTGACTCCCGATTTGGTACTTATGCTATCGTAAATATAACAATTCCAATGTGCCCAGCCTCTCCATATTTGCCAACCCATTAAAGATAAACCGTCTCTCTCTCTCTCTCTCTCTCTCTCTCTCTCTCTCTCTCTCTCTCTCTCTCTCTCTCTCTCTCTCTCTCTCTCTCTCTCGCTTTATATATATATATATCTATTTACCCTCCTCCATCTCCCCCCTAGTGGATGAACAAGCAGGTCAAGAGTTTCGCTGGGGTGCCTCCGACGGGAAAAGTGATCCAGGCACCGCCCTTTTACACCCGATCCGCACGCCCGCACGCCCACAGACAACCCCCCCCCCCCCCCCCCCCCCCTCCCTCCCGGCACAACCTTAGCCAACTGTGTGTCTACCTTATTTTCTCCGTCTAGTACCTGTGGAAACTTTTTCACATATAAGATCTGTTCTACCTGGAACAAACTTCCCTCCGAAGTTGTAAATAGTTCTTCAGTAGAACAGTTCAAGAAGAGAGTAGATAGTATTTTGCACACTCTGTAATGAGTGTAGTGCACTTAACAGTATCTCTTCTTCCACTTCAAGTATCTCCTCGGAATGGATCGCAAGGTCTCTGAGATACTAAAGGTTCCTTGCAACTCCTTGTAAGTCTCGAGATTCTCCCCCATATTATCTAATCATTCCTATCCTATATTATTTATTGTTAATGTACAAGCCCCAACACTCTGTGGAACGTGTTTGCTAAAGAGATGACTTTCTTATGAGCTTAGATTATGTGTGTGTGTGTGTGTGTGTGTGTGTGTGTGTGTGTGTGTGTGTGTGTGTGTGTACTTACTCTAGTTGTACTTACTCTAGTTGTATTGCGGGAGTGAGCATTGCTCGTTATTTCCCGCCTCCTATATGTGTAGGTGTTATATGTATCGTTGGAATGGCTGTGGATGTGTGTGTAGTCTGTATTTTTAGCCAATTGGCGACATCGGAAACGAAGGCTTAGGGTGGATCTGTATGGTACCATTCTCACTATAGACGGTACCGTCTCGCCCGAAGGCTTAGGTAGCCATCAGCTTAGGTGAACCATATGATACCCATCTCGCCTTGTACCATTTTTGCCAACCCCAGATGGGACGTCACAACGTCGTCCACTTATTCCAGGTACCTATTTACAGCTAGGTGAACTGAGGCTAACACATGAAAGGAGACAAGCCCAATTTGTCTCCGCCCGGCCGGGGATTGAACCCCCGACCCCTCGTGTGAGACGAGAGCTCTACCTACTAGGCTACGGGCTGTGTGTGTGTGTGTGTGTGTGTGTGTGTGTGTGTGTGTGTGTGTGTGTGTGTGTGTGTGTGTTTGCAACTATAATGGTATGTATGCGTGGGTATTGTATTAACCCTTGGAAGATACGGTTACACATTAAACCTCTGCTGTCTGGCTATTATTATACGATTTTATTCAGATTAGGAAAGGTATATGGAAGTCACAGGCTAAATTGAGATATCCTAGTCTTTATCCTCGAAATTCCCACAGCTCCTTCCTAATTTGCATAAGATTGTCTAATGATAGCCAGTACAAATTGTCAAAATGCTTTATAATCTTCGACAGGTTAAACTATTAATCTTAAAATAAATATCAAACTATTCTTATCCTAACGTTTAATTAATTTAACCTTAATCCTAAAATACATATATCTTAACCAAGGTAAATATTGCCTTAACCTTTACCTTAGCTTTAGCAAAGGAATGCACAGTAATATTGTATACAAAGGAACAAAAGGTGTTTAGTTTGTTTCCTAGACCTCCATCAAGCTTATAATTATAGCCCCTAGACCCCCTTTCAAGATAAATTTGTACATTTTTCGGTAGATAAATTTCACGGCCGAAGGCCGGTTCCTCTTAAATTACAGGCAGGCTATCGCTCGCCAGGAAAAAATAGACACCTACTGTAGATGGTACGAAAGGTCTTACAATTGACAGAAAGAGGGCGAAAGTTCTTAAAATCGCCAAACTAATGGGGCGAACGTCTTAAATTTCCAAATGCAATGGGGCTAAACATGAGGGAGAAAGAGGTCCAGTAAAAAATCCCTCAAGTGGAAATCTGCTCTTAACCCAACCGTTATATTTACTTACCTTAATATGAAGCCAGTGTTATCTTAGCCTTGGTTATCTTAAATTTAACTTAACCACAACATTAGCCTACGGTACTTAACATTGCGGCCAAGACAGCACAATGGCGATTAAATGTTTTAAAAGTTAATTGTCCTGTAATCAGTAAGCCAAATATAATTAAATATAAGTGGAATTAGATCGAGCAGAGGCTGGACAATCACGTGTTCTAAAACAAGGTGAGAGAGAGAGAGAGAGAGAGAGAGAGAGAGAGAGAGAGAGAGAGAGAGAGAGAGATAGAGAGAGAGAGAGAGAGAGAGAGAGAGAGAGAGAGAGAGAGAGAGAGAGAGAGAGAGATAGAGAGAGAGAGAGAGAGAGAGATAGAGAGAGAGAGAGAGAGCAAGAGAGAGAGAGAGAGAGAGAGAGAGAGAGAGAGAGAGAGAGAGAGAGAGAGAGAGAGAGAAAGAGAGAGAGAGAGAGAGAGAGAGAGAGGCTATAATGATACGGGAAGGAGAAGGCACTAAAAATAGTAATGGGTAAAAACTTATCAAAGGAAGTGAGTTTTTATCATGATCTTCTATGTACAGTAACCGTATAGGATTGGAGGGTGGGGGAGGGCAGGTTCTCTCTCTATCTATCTATTTATCTATCTATCTATCTATATCTATCTACCTCTCTGTGTCATATCGCAATATTGTTTAATTGGCTACCATTACTGTCATTAAATTTTTACAACTTCCTATATACTGTATATATCCATTTATTTCACTAATTAGTATTATATATATATATATATATATATATATATATATATATATAATAGATGGAAATGTAGCATCTTTGAGAACGTTGACCAATGAAACACACTTGCTTACTGCATAGTGGCATAGGAGGGGCGTATTGTTTTAAGGAGAGATTTCCACTTGAGGGATTTTTTCTTGACTCCTTTCTCCCTCATGTTTAGCCCCATTGCTTTTCTAATTTTAAGACGTTCGCCCCATTATTTTGACGATTTTAAGAACTTTCGACCCATTTCTGTCAATTTTAAGACCTTTCGTGCCATTTAGGTGTCGATTTTATCCTGGCGAGCGATAGCGAGCCTGTAATATAAGAGGAAACGGCTTTCAGCCGGGACATTTTTCTACCGAAAAATGTACAAATTTATCTTGAACGAGGGTCAAGGGGGTGAAATTTTAAGATTGCTGGAGGAGTAGAAAACAAACTAAAAATCTCCCCTTAAGTGGCAGAGGTATGTACTCTATTTACAGCCCCTTGAGCTATCTATCAACCCTGTATAATATATTGTGTGCTGATATGCAGTAAAATGATACACATAGTACACGTGTTTCCATTGTGTTGATGATAGACTTAAGTACACAGGAACGGTTGAAGCACTTGAGACGCGTGTGTAGTACCCGTTATCTTACACTTGGGCAGGATTTTTAACCTTTTCAGTACCGGTGCCATCCTTTTCATTTGAGTCTGGCTAGTATTAAACGAGGGTATGCCATTTTATAAAGGGGCCTCCAGCAATAACCAGGCTTCCAACTATCTCACTTAACCCTTCTTAATACCACAGACCCTTCTTTAACCACACACAGTCGTCTAAATACAGCTGGAATCAAATATACAATAAACGGTCGCCGGTACAGAAGGGGTTAAGGGGAGGTTTTTAGTGTGTTTCCTAGACTTCCATCAAGCTTGAAATTACACCCCCATGAGCCCCTTTCAAGATAAATTTGTACATTTTTCGGTAGAAAAATTTCCCGGCCGAAGGCCGGTTCCTTTTAAATTACAGGCTCGCTATCGCTCGCCAGGAAAAAATCGACACCTAAATGGGACGAAAGGTCTTAAAAGTGACATAAATGGAGTGAAAGTTCTTAAAATCGCCAAACTAATGGGGCGAACGTCTTAAAATCTCAAAAACAATGGGGCTAAACATGAGGGACAAAGGTGTAAAGAAAAAAATCCCTCAAGTGGAAATCTCCCCTTTAAGAGTGTAGCCGTATCTTGTATTCCCGGAGTTACCTCGGAAGCCGTGTGTCATTGTTTGCTTGCCTATATCTCCGTTGCAAGGTAAATGGATCAATAGTTTTGTTTTAACTTGGCTGGTGTGTAGTGGCGTTATGGGCGAGTCATACAACCTCCACGCATGCGCAGGTACTTGAGTGTGTACCTGCAGTTTTCACCGCCTTGGTTTCTCTTTCTTAGTACCGTATTGGGATTAGATTATCCAGTTTTACAATGGTAGATATGGGAAGTTGAATCAGTTGCTGTTTGCTGATGACAACGTTGGTGGTGGATTCTGAGGAGAAGCCGCAGAGTGTGGTACAAGAGCTTGGTGTGGTATGTAAAAGGAGGAAGCTGAGGGTGAATGTCAATAAAAGTAAAGTGATTGTGTGTAATAAAGATGCTCGTAGGATAAATCTATATGTACGACTGGATGGGGGAAATACTGGAACAAGTGAAGTGTTTTGAATATTTAAGGGGACTGATAAGCAGGTAGGCCTATGCAGGTGTGGACATGGAGGTACGACGGAGAGTTTGTGAAGGAAGAAAAGTTTTCGGACCAATGGGAAGTGTGTGCATGGTGAGAAATCTCGGAATGAAAGCAAAAAAGTGCAATGAATCAAGGGATATTGTACCAACAGTGATGTATGGGGTTGAAACATGGCCTTTGAAGGCACCCCCCCCATCCATGAGGTATGTGCCTGAGTATATATATATATATATATATATATATATATATATATATACTGTATATACATACTGTATATACTATTGCAATGTAATTCGTTCTTTTATTGCATTTTATTACTTTCTCTCTCTCTCTCTCTCTCTCTCTCTCTCTCTCTCTCTCTCTCTCTCTCTCTCTCTCTCTCTCTCTCTCGAGATCATTTCTCAGTCAACTGAACAAAAATAAATATATACAGTATATCAGTATACAGTATATATATGCAGTATATATATATAAAGGTAGTAAGGAGGGGTTAGGGGTTGGGGGGGGGGGGGGGGGGGGTGTTTAGCACATAACCTTATTACCACCTGTTATCACTCACTCTATAAGTTGTTTGACCAACTTCTTCGGCCCCGGGGGGAATTGGTCAACTCCGGGAGAACAAAACATATGAGACAAAACCTTAACATTATTGAACATGAACACTATTACATTTATGTGTGTGTGTGTGTGTGTGTGTGTGTGTGTGTGTGTGTGTGTGTGTGTGTGTGTGTGTGTGTGTGTGTGTGTGTGTGTGTGTGTGTGTGTGTGTGTGTGTGTGTGTGTGTGTGTGTGTGTGGCGGGTTCTCTGTCTTTCTGTTTTCCTTTGTTTATCTTTCTTTGTTTATGTGTCCGTCTGTCTGGCTGTTTTCTATTTGTCTGTACGTCTTTCTGCTGTTGTATATGTTAATTCCCCTACCTGTCTGTCAGCCCTTCCAACACACACACACACAACAATGGTACAAGGCGAGATGGGTATCATATGGTTCACCTAAGCTGATGGCTACCTAAGCCTTCGGGCGAGACGGTACCGTCTATAGTGAGAATGGTACCATACAGATCCACCCTAAGCCTTAGTTTCCGATGTCGCCAATTGGCTAAAAATACAGACTACACACACATCCACAGCCATTCCAACGATACATATAACACCTACACATATAGGAGGCGGGAAATAACGAGCATGCTCACTCCCGCAATACAACTAGAGTAAGTACAACTACAGTAAGTACACCAACACCAACACACACACACACACACCAACAAACACACGCACACACACACCAACACACACACACACCAACACACACACACACCAACACACACACACACACACCAACACCAACATATACACACACACCAACACACACATAATACACACACCCACACCAACACACACACACACACCAACACACACACATACACACACCAACACCAACACACACATCAACACCAACACACACACACCAACACACACACATACACACATCAACACCAACACACACATCAACACACACACACACACCAACACACACACACCAACACACACACACCAACACCAACACATACACACACACACCAACACACACACACACCAACACACACACACCAACACACACCAACACACACACACACACACACACACACACACACACACACACACACACACACACACACACACACTCTCCCTTACTCTCTCTCTCTCTTGATTTACCACATATTAGTTGTGCAAGACGATTAGCACGAGTTCGTCAAGGGTCAACTTTTTTACGGTGCAGTATTTTTTAACATTATTTTTATATTTTCTTTATTTTTGTTAAATCTATTGAACTGATGTGGAACTTTCATTGTTATTATTTTGTGATTTATTTATATATTATTATTATTATTATTATTATTATTATTATTATTATTATTATTATTATTATGTATATATATACTGTATATATGAGACATGTAGCACACGAATAAAATATACAAATCCTTCAAAAATAACATGATAACTGTTAGTAAATATCGAGTCTCTACATTTCGTCGATGAACTACTGTATAGCGGTGTTTTATTTCAGCTGACTGTAACTTCAATCCCGTAGTAATTAATGTATCGATACTTAGCCCGATGACGCATTTATCATCATATTCTGGTTACCGTTGACCTTGAACGCTTATATTTGGACTCAGAGGTGTAAATACAATCTCGTTAAGGCGGAGATTTCCACTTGAGGGACTTTTTTTCTTGACCCCTTTCTCCCTCATGTCTAGCCCCATTGCTTTTGAGATTTTAAGACGTTCGCCCCATTAGTTTGGCGATTTTAAGACCCCTTGCCCCATTTCTGTCAATTTTAAGACCATTCGTGCCATTTAGGTGTCGATTTTTTCCTGGCGAGCCTGTAATTTAAGGGGAACCGGCCTTCGGCCGGGAAATTTTTCTACCGAAAAATGTACAAATTTATCTTGAAAGGGGGTCAAGGGAGAGTAATTTTAAGCTTGATGGAAGTCTAGGGAACTAACTAAAAACCTCCCCTTAAGATAGTCTGTAACCTTCCATGGGCAGACGTCCTTCCTAAGCTAAATACAATAGCTTATAATAGTTATCAGCACCTAATGAACAGGATGTTACCGGTACTGAAGGGGTTAAGGGGAGATATCCACTTGAGGGACTTTTTTCTTGACCCCTTTCTCCTTCATGTTTAGCCCCATTGCTTTTGAGATTTTAAGACGTTTGCCCCCATTCGTTTGGTGATTTTTAAGAATGTCCGCCCCATTCTGTCAATTTTAAGACCTTTCGTGCCATTTAGGTGTCGATTTTATCCTGGCGAGCGATAGCGAGCCTGTAATTTAAGGGGAACCGGCCTTCGGCCGGGAAATTTTTCTACCGAAAAATGTACAAATATATCTTGAAAGGGGGTCTAGGGGGAGTAATTTTAAGCTTGATTTAAGTCTAGGGAATCAACTAAAAACCTCCCCTTAACCACTGCATAACATGGAACCTTCTTAAGCTGCATAACATGTTTAATTTTAGCCAGAATAGAAGGTCAAAAGACGTCATCGTGCTGAAGGGGTTAATGGATAGATACAAAACGACTCTGTTTACCTTGTATTAATACCAGGCGTTCATAATTAACGACATATTTCGCTACAAAATCTTCATAATAGCTGAATAATCAAGACGGGAACATGGCAATTTACCGTCCACTGAATAACTAAATAGGCTATGGTGTTATGCTGCCTAATTAACCCTTTCAGTACCGGTGCCGTCCTTTTAACTTTACTCTGGCTACTATAAGACGATTTTATTCAGTTTAACCCTCTCCGACATATGACACGATTTTGAGCCGATTAGGGATGTTTTAAAGCCTTTGTTACCATCAGGGGTATTTAGAAACCTTTAGTTTAGTTACTTCAAACTCTGCAGTTGTCTTTGAGTTAGCTGTGGGCAGAAAACTAATTTTGGAGAGGTAATTATAAGAGTGAGAGAACTCTATTTATTTTTACTAATCTGGCAACCTCTGCGTCATATGAGTCTGAAGGGGTTAAAAAGGGCCTCCAGCAATCAACAGACTTCGAACTATCTCACTTAACCATTTCTGCTACCATAGATCCTTCTTAATCTGCACAAAATCGTCTAGATATAGGCAGAATTAAATTAAATAGACGTTGCCGGTACAGAAGGGTTTAAGAGTGTTTTATGTTCCTCAGATATGGGATCTTTCAATGGAACCCTTCAATCAGATGATGCCAATTTTGCCTTATTCTATAGTCTATTCGCTGTAAGTAGACGAAAAATCATGACCTCTATCCTCTATAACTTAAAAGGGGCTGGAACAAATGGGCTGTAAAGTTCCACACCTATTATCTGGGTAATCCTTCCCAAATGGTAGTAATATTAGCTCGATTAATCTAGTCTTTTTTGAGTTACAGAGGTTAGAGGTCATGATTTCTCGCCTACTTACAGCGAATAGACTATAGCTACCCCCATACGATTTTGTCAACTTAGAAATGGCCTGTCAGGATCAGAAGGTTAATTGGAGTAGTCTATAGCCTTCTTAGATGAGTACAATTATTTGAGAATTTTAGCGGAGGTTTTTACTCCCCAAAAAACTAAATTGGATATCGATGCCGCAGAAATGGACAGTAATTGTGTAAGCCTTTAGCAATTTTATAGACATTTAACTCCGATTACGATTGTTTATATCTTACCGTCAGATGCTTTTTCAACTTTGGAATGACCTCTTGTACTGTGAACGTTAACACATATTATGCATTAACCTATATTTATCACCTTCATTCTCATTACTACTTTTGATTTGATTCCAGATTATGCCGGACGAGTTTGACTTCCCACAGCCAGAAGGTTAGTACCGTACTGTAGTTATTGCAATTATAATTGTTAAATTCTCTGGTAATTATTTCATTCAGGCGGTGGCATTTGTATGTGTCCTTCCGACTATTTCCAAGCGATATATGTTTGGGAAAGCATATGACATCCCTTCCAGCATGGTGTGCATGGTGTGTATTAATTTAACTCCAACACCAATATATTTTATCTGCATCTGTATGTGGTAACCCAGGTTCGAATCCCGGTGAATCACATGCATGCTTTCATTAATTTCTCTGTGAGGTGTTTGGTGTTGGAGTGATTTTAACAAAAATAAAATATATAAAATACACAGGAATTCCCTATGGGAAGATGTTTCGCGACCGCTCTATATATATATATATATATATATATATATATATATATATATATATCAAACAGAAGCCCATTTCTCCTAAATTGTAAAAATCGCGCGCCCAAGTGAAACGACACGTGAATGGAACAAAACGGTATATTATCAGCAAACTAGTGGGCGGAAGCAGAGTGTGGGGGATCGGAAGACACCATGCATGAATGGTAGAGGGTTAATATGAATCCGGTATAAGACCTTGTTATACCATCCCTCCTTCCCTCATTCCTCATTCTGCCCAACACCACCACCGTTTGTACCACTGTTAGCTGACCTTAAGCCTCTAAGATGTTTATTACAAAAACAACAATTAATAGCTACATTTTACCTGTCTCTCTCTCTCTCACTCACTCACTCTCTCACTCACACACACACTCTCTCTCTATATATATATATACATTATATGGCCTGCCTAGCAATATTGTAGACTGTAGCACTGTTGAAAGCATAAACAATCGCATAGACAAATATTTCGCCATTAATCCCTGACTGACTGGGTTTACATATGAATGCCCACATTACCTTTTTGGGTAGAATAGATATAGTAAGATAGATCATGTCCCTTCTAAGCTATCTTGTCTGTCCTACATAATAAGTTTAGGTAGTTTATAATACAAGCAGCCTCGTAAGAATCAGTAGATATGTTGTTGTATGCTTTCCTTTGTACCCCTTTGTACAAATAGAGTTCATGTACGGTTGATATATTATGTGTTTTTGGAAACCTTCGAGCGATTATTGTTAATTGTAAATTTATTAAAGCTGTCTATTAGTCGATTGGTTAAGGGGGGTCACCGACTTGTTTTATCTTTCTCTCCTTTTCTCTCTTTCCCTGGCTTGTATCCATTCGGCCCCATTCAGCCAACTGTCGATTTCTTCCTGGCGAGCGATAGCGAGCCAGCATTATATGGAGAAATCCGGCTTTGCCGGAGCCATTTTTCTATCAAAAAATGTACAAATTTAGCTTGCTGTCAAAACAAATATATACAGTATATATATGCTGGCTCGCTACCACTCGCCAGAAAAATATTGCCACCTGGAGGGGGGTAAACGTCTTAAAACAGTAGGCTGAATGGGACCGAATGGATACAAGCCAAAGAGAGAGGGAGAAAAAGAGAGAAACAACGAGGTGGGGTTGGTTACTTGAGAGTATTAGTAGGACTTAAAGGGTCAGGTCCCGACGCTTCATCGCCTTCCAGTACACATATTATTCCCTTCCTCACACCCTACTACATCCCCTGTCCTCCTCCTGGCTTCCTCACACCCTACTACATCCCCTGTCCTCCTCCTCCTGGCTTCCTCACACCCTACTACATCCCCTGTCCTCCTCCTGGCTTCCTCACACCCTACTACATCCCCTGTCCTCCTCCTGGCTTCCTCACACCCTACTACATCCCTGTCCTCCTCCTGGCTTCCTCACACCCTACTACATCCCTGTCCTCCTCCTGGCTTCCTCACACCCTACTACATCCCTGTCCTCCTCCTGGCTTCCTCACACCCTACTACATCCCCTGTCCTCCTCCTGGCTTCCTCACACCCTACTACATCCCATGTCCTCCTCCTGGCTTCCTCACACCCTACTACATCCCATGTCCTCCTCCTGGCTTCCTCACACCCTACTACATCCCATGTCCTCCTCCTGGCTTCCTCACACCCTACTACATCCCATGTCCTCCTCCTGTCTTCCTCACACCCTACTACATCCCATGTCCTCCTCCTGGCTTCCTCACACCCTACTACATCCCATGTCCTCCTCCTGGCTTCCTCACACCCTACTACATCCCATGTCCTCCTCCTGGCTTCCTCACACCCTACTACATCCCATGTCCTCCTCCTGGCTCGGAGGTATGACTGTCATAACATTATTTGCATGTCCTATCTGTTCTGTCTTACTGTTGTCGTCAGGAAATTAAGAAGTAATTTAATTTAAAATTTTGAATATTGCTAATTTTTGCAATATATATATATATATATATATATATATATATATATATATATATTGTGTGTGTGTGTGTGTTTGAAAGAGATTGTGATAAAAGATGATAATTTAGAAGTGAAAGTCAGAATATTATGAAGTACCAGAACTTAATTAGACCGGTAGTTCGAAAAATCCATAAAAAGCTGTACCGGAACAGAAGCTGATTAATTATTTGTGTTACTCTCTCACACACACATGTACGCACGCATACACACACATTTGGGCAAGTCTCCTAACGGTGTAGCCTCTGTTCACCTAGCAGTATAAATAGGAACCTGGAATAAGTGGACGAAGTTGTGACGTCCCATCTGGGGTTGGTGATCGGTTACAAGGTGAGATGGGTATCGCACTGGTCAACCTAAGCTACTGGTCAACCTAAGCTACTGGTCAACCTAAGCCTTCGGGTGAGACTGGTACCGTAGTGAGAATGGTACCGTACAGATTAACCCTAAAAGCCTTCGTTTCCAGATGTCGCCAATTGGGTAAAATACAGACTACACACACATCCACAGCCATTCCAACGATACATAAACACTTAACATGCATGTCACGCAATACATTCCCAGTTAAGGAGGTGCGATAATATTGAGCTTAGCTCGCATTGCGTGGATTCCCCTTGACGAACAAACAAGCAAGTGAAATACATCATTGTATCCCAACTTACACGTGCTCAACTTGCTTTGTCTGTTATTATACTTATATTATTATTATTGTATATATCTATGTAGGTATGTATGTATGTATCTACAGTATGCGTATATCTACATAAATAAATCTCTCTCTCTCTCTCTCTATCTCTCTATCTATCTATCTATTATATATATATATATATATATATATATATATATATATATATATATATATATATATATATATAGTATATATGTGTGTGCTAGTAATATTTGCCTCAACTCGTGCGTGTGTTTATTACGCTACTGACCTGCCACCACCTGGGCTCGTTTGCCCCCCCCCCTCCCCCCACACACACACACACTCACTCTCACTCTCTCTCTCAAGTCCATGTGAAAATTGTTTGTGTATATTTTGTACGTTTTACACAAAGTCTTGACTGTCAATTGATGTCACCTGGTAGATTACATCAATGGATATTATATAGCCGTATTAATCCCTTGCTTTGCGTGTAAGAATGCAGGAGGCCTTCGTGTTGATTTTATGATTTCAGAATGACTACCAGTAAGTGATTATTAGTAATTCCGTTATGTTCTAGGATTCTTGGAGCTCATGTTGGACGAGCAATGTTATTTTATTTATTTTATTTTATTTTTTTGTATTTTGTATATGTTATCGGAGTCCTCTTATCATATGAACTCTCGCGTAAAGTGTCCATTCTGATCATAGTTGGAATTTTCTATAATATTGTTCATGAAGGTTTTGAAAATCATCCAATATTACACTTAATTTGCAGTGACTATTTCTCTAAGATTCTGTGCCACACAAGATATCCCTCATTAATAGCGGTGGTGTGAAAGTGACAGGAAGGAAGGTGTAGCAAGTTAGGTGGCTTTGCATCAGTACGTGGGGTGCCAGATCATTAAACTGAGTTGGTACGGCTGGTAACTGGCTGGGCTTTATTTAGTAGGCTGGGGTTGATGTAGTAGGCTTATATACACTCATTCAAAGGGGTTATCTATCTCTCACTCTTCCCTCTCTCTCTCTCTCTCTCTCTCTCGCTCTCGCTCTCGCTCTCGCTCTCGCTCTCGCTCTCGCTCTCGCTCTCTCGCTCTCGCTCTCTCGCTCTCTCTCTCTCTCTCTCTCGCTCTCTCTCTCTCTCTCTCTCTCTCTCTCTATATATATATATATATATATATATATATATATATATATATCATCTTATGTATTGTATATACTGTATTCCTTTACAATGGTGGTACTGATCACAGAACATCTGAACTATGCACAGTAGTTGTATAGCTTCACAACTATTCATGTGGATCTATTTTGTTATTGGAGTCCATAGCACAACTGGATACATTTCATGTCACTTAATTACATTATTTTTCCAAAAGTGCCTATAATTAAGGACAAATAGTTGAGTCTACTCGTCTTTCTGCATGTGTATCTGTCTACCTGTCTATCTATAGATCTATTGTTCTATCTATATATATATATATATATATATATATCTATCTTATCTATCTCTTGTTTTTACTCGACATCATTTTATAATTGCAACACGTATGAGATAGTATTTATTGTATTGTATTTGTGCGAGAATACCCTATTATATACATTTACATTGAACTAACTATTTCTCTCCAGTTCAACCATGCCGAGGCAAGCAAAACAATACAACATTTAAATAATAGATACATTTCAATATCCGCACTTTTTCCTTTAGTTCCGTAGCTTAATGCAGCAGTTAAATGTATTCCGCAAGCGACAGAAAAAAAAAAGTGGGGGAGATTTCGTTTCGCACATGACACGTTCGCGCTCTGATGGGATTTCACTTCTTGTCTGGTCGCGTCTGAGCGGAGTTCGGGGCCAAAAAAGCGGTCCGACCCCACCCCACAGGCCAGGTGCACCCTTCTGAGAGAGAGAGAGAGAGATAGAGAGAGAGAGAGGGTGTGTGTGTGAGAGTGATATATATAATATATATATATATATATATATATATATATATATATATATATATATATATATATATATATATAGGGAGAGAGAGAGAGAGAGGGAGATTAACATATATAGGCTATATACTGTATATACATGTACACTGGGCATACAGACCTTGCGATTCAACTGAGGTGGACAGGTCTTAATTCTAGTAGAGATAGCAGAACCCCAAATAGAGGAAAATGAAAGAAATGGATGGCACATAAGGAAAAAGGAGAGAGAGAGAGAGAGAGATATTTACATAATATATACACTGATACTTAGCTTACGATTCAACTTATGTGGACAGGTTTTAATTCTAGTAGAGATAGTAGACCAAATGGAGGAAAATGGAAGAAATAGATAGCACATAAAAATAAAAGAGAGAGAGAGAGAGAGAGAGGGGGGGAGAGGGGGGGGGGGGGGGCAGCAGAGGTTGAACAGACTCCCACAGGGGATGCCGGATACACAAACTATTTACGGCGCCGTATCTCTATCTGGTCGTCGTATCCTAAAGGCCGACATTGTAATTCTAGCAGTAATTAACCCTTTGAGGATCTAATACGCATTTTTAGATTATTTGTTGATTATCATTAGACGATCTTGAGGATGGATATCTAAGCACTAAAGGGGTGAACACTATCTCCATCAACTCCTTAGCTTCCACAGGTTTACCAAAATCTGAATGAAATCGTCATATGATAGCAAGAATATACTGTCAAAGCGCGTCATGATTATCTAGCGGTTCATACTAAAGAACAAGTCATAATTATACCCAGTTTCTTTCCAGCGGACGGTAAATTGAAGTATCCTTACCTTAAGGGGAGGTATTTAGTTTGTTCCCTAGACCTCCATCAAGCTTAAAATTACACCCCCTTGAGTCCCTTTCAAGATAAATTTGTACATTTTTCGGTAGAAAAATGTCCCGGCCAAAGGCCGGTTCCTCTTAAATTACAGGCTCGCTATCGCTCGCCAGGATAAAATTGACACCTGAATGGCACGAAAGGTCTTAATATGGGGTGAAAGTTCTTAAAATCGCTAAACTAATGGGGCAAACGTTTTATAATATCAAAAGCAATGGGGCTAAACATGAGGGAGAAAGGGGTCAAGAAAAAAATCCCTCAAGTGGAGATCTCCCCTTAATGACTTGGTTATTCAGAATATTTTGAAGCGTCATAATTATGTGCTTAATTAGGAAAAAATTGGTATTTGCATAAAGCTATCCTGAACAGAATCGATGTTTTTTTCTTCTTGTTTACCTAATGTTTACACTTCAGAGGTTCATTTTGCAGTTCGGGAGTTCATATTGGACCCGGATTTATGTCGTTGAGGGTACAGGTGAAATCCATGGGTCGCAGAAAATCTAGATGGAAGTTTGTGTGGAAGGTAGAAAGAGGACCATTAGATCATTCTACAACCGGCTACATAACCCTTTCAGTACCGGTGACGTCCTTTTGACTTTACTCTGGCTACTATTAGAGGATTTTGGTCAGTATCAAAATGGCCTCCATCAAGTAACAGGCTTCGAACTATCTCACTCAACCCTTTTTACTACCTCAGATCCTTCTTAAACTGCACATAATCGTCTACATATAGGCTACATATAGGCTAGCTAGAATCAAATTAAATATAACGTCGCTGGTACAGAAGGGGATAAAGTACGACGAGGACGGTCAGAAATATTGGTTTAAGGGGAGATATCGACTTGAAGGATTTTTTTTCTGGACCCCTTTCTCCCTCATGTTTAGCCCCATTGCTTTTGAGATTTTAAGACGTTCGCCCTATTAGTTTGGACATTTTAAGACATTTTGCCCCATTTCTGTCAATTATAAGACCTTTCGTGCAATTAAGGTGTCAATTTTTTCCTGGCGAGCGATAGCGAGCCTGTAATTTAAGAGCAACCGGCCTCTGGCCGGGAAATTTTTCTGCCGAAAAATGTACAAATTTATCTTGAAAGGGGCTCAAGGGGGTGTAATTTTAAGCTTGATAGAGGTCTAGGGAACAAACTAAATACCTCCCCTTAACTTGATATTACACTTTGTTCAGCAATTTGTAATGGTCAAGTTTTCTGGAAACTTTCCGATTTTGCGAGGCATTCTGCGTTTGTATGGGTAGCTAAACTGAAGTGACATTATTCAGTTCACTTCAATTCAGTCCTTCCCTTTGTTTTGTAACAAAGTACATATACAGTAGACATAGCGTAGGCCTATACCATTACATAATAAGAATATTGCAAACAAAAATTAAGTAAAAACCGAAAATGGCTCTTGTCCAATCAGTATGTGACTCTAAAATGTTATGCTATTGATTGCAATATAAATGGACCATAAGCAAATAAATGACTGTATAAGTGTTAATCTAATGACTATAAGTGTTAATCTAATGTATAAGTGTTAATCTAATGACTATAAGTGTTAATCTAATGTATAAGTGTTAATCTAATGACTATAAGTGTTAATCTAATGTATAAGTGTTAATCTAATGACTATAAGTGTTAATCTAATGTATAAGTGTTAATCTAATTACTATAAATGTTAATCTAATGTATAAGTGTTAATCTAATGACTATAAGTGTTAATCTAATGTATAAGTGTTAATCTAATGACTATAAGTGTTAATCTAATGTATAAGTGTTAATCTAATGACTATAAGTGTTAATCTAATGTATAAGTGTTAATCTAATGACTATAAGTGTTAATCTAATGTATAAGTGTTAATCTAATGACTATAAGTGTTAATCTAATGTATAAGTGTTATCCTAATTACTATAAGTGTTAATCTAATGTATACTGTAAGTGTTAATCTAATGTATAAGTGTTAATCTAATGTATAAGTGTTAATCTAATGTATAAGTGTTAATCTAATGTATAAGTGTTAATCTAATGTATAAGTGTTAATCTAATGTATAAGTGTTAATCTAATGTATAAGTGTTAATGTAATGTATAAGTGTTAATCTAATGTATAAGTGTTAATCTAATGACTATAAGTGTTAATCTAATGTATAAGTGTTAATCTAATGTATAAGTGTTAATCTAATGTATAAGTGTTAATCTAATGTATAAGTGTTAATCTAATGTATAAGTGTTAATCTAATGTATAAGTGTTAATCTAATGTATAAGTGTTAATCTAATGTATAAGTGTTAATCTAATGTATAAGTGTTAATCTAATGACTATAAGTGTTAATCTAATGTATAAGTGTTAATCTAATGTATAAGTGTTAATCTAATGTATAAGTGTTAATCTAATGTATAAGTGTTAATCTAATGTATATATCTGTACGATTGGATGTGGCTGGATTCTTGTACATCTAATAATGCAGAAGTTAACATATCTAAATTACCTAACAAGTGCTAAAAACCGGGCTTATGTGACCCCACTTAAACAGTATTTAGTCCGAGGGAGGTCCTTTTGGACCTTCTCAGTTTCGTTATGTTAGTTTGGAGATTTTAAGACGTTTTGCTCCATTACTTTGATAATAAAATGTTTCGCCCCATTTAAGTGGACGAGCGATAGCGAACCTACAACCTGGAAGATATCGGCCTTCAGCCGGGACGTGTTTCTATTGAAAAGTATGCAAATTTATCTTTAATGGGGATTGGGTGGGAATTTTATAGTTTGAAGGAAGTCTGGAAGGCGTTTTTGTTAGCTTGTGGGACAAAATAAAATACATTGCTCGAAAATGGCAAAAACAAGCAAACTCCTGAATAATAGTTAAACAAAATATATGATAACCCACAAGATGTCGTCCCAAATGGGGTTAAGTAGGTAGGTGTTACTAATTAAGAGCTAAGACAGGATTAAATACAGAGCATGTAGTGAGTTGTTGAACAAATGCCAGTGTTCTCGACGATAGCCTTCACTCTCACTTATCAATGTTGCGGTTGTTTACTCTTCTTGGCGGATGTGGATGTGTTTATTCCATCCTCTGCTTGGTCATTGTATTTTAATGTAACTGATAGGTTTACTTACATAATGCTTTTATTACGAAGGTGTACTTATTATCCACCATAGCTTAGATGTGTTGTGTGTAAAATGATCGATCACTGCAATTATACAGAATGGAACAATATTGTGTGCCATAATCAGTGCCAAAAACATACAAGTTATTCCTTGCTGTATTATATTAGTTATATTAACTCAGTTACCAACGAAGACATAGTGGTAATTATAGAAATAATCAAAATAAGATGAGAAAGCACATTACTGATACACTAAAAAAAGATAACTTAAGAACGAGAGAAGTCCAACACTTGAACTGTAAGACCTCATTCATATATTGGTGAATATCCTGTAACAGTTGCTGGAATGAAATTCATCGAGCCACTTCAGTAAAAAGTAAAAAGTTATTAACTTTCCTTTCCAGTAGATCCATCCCTATGTTGAACAATACTGTGTAGCTAGTTGAAACATCTTCTAAAATTGCAATAAACACTAATATTAAACTGATTAATCAAATAAGAAACAAATCAATCCTTCGACTCCAAAATATCCTACCAATATAAATTATTAATACCTCACGGAAGTAAATCATTATAATAATAAGTAAGCCACTAAAGTACTGGTAAATAAATGTGGTATACTGTGAACAAGATAAGAACCTCAATTAAATCCAACATATCCTTCCCGTATCGAAAAAAAAAAAATTATGGTAGTTACTGTAACAATGGTTTATCATTTACAAGTACAGTATTAAGTGGTAATGAAACAAGACCAACCCATTGACTGCAAAATATCCTTCCTATATTGAATACAATTGTCTGGAGGTAGTTGAATTAAATGTAACGCTCCGTCAAACCACCAAGTCACTCTCAACTAAAAGTGATAAACTGTGAAGGAGGGCAGATAGTGTGTGTGTGTGTGTGTGTGTGTGTGTGTGTGTGTGTGTGTGTTTATTAGTGTGTGTGTGTGT
>CM064518.1:53408191-53409812 GCA_032716605.1 Paralithodes platypus
CTGCAGTTGGCATAAAGTTATGAACAAATGAAATATATACTTTGGATGCTGTCAGATACTTGCTGGGGAAAAAAAACCTAGATATGCAAGTAAACACAAGTATAATTATTATAGAATAAAATACAATATTTCGGAAAGGCAGGCGTTGACATAAGCGGAGGAAAATTAGGTGTACGTTAACATAGCAACGCAAGTAGTTGTGGAGACGGTAAATATATAATAAAAAATAATGGCCGTTGTTAATCTCGTTCCAGGAAAATGACAGCTAGGAACTACTTTTTCGATTTTCCAGGAGGCTTGAAATCGCGCTTCTTTTAAAATGCTAACAATGGGATTTTTCGGGTTTTTGGAAAGTGTGATTTAATTTTTTGGCTCCGGGTGGTGTGTGTTAAAGGTACGCAAAAATTGACTAAATAATGTAGGGTTTGCAGGTACATGTAGTTAGTGAGGGGGGCGACAGTTTATAAGATGTACACACATCTTTAAAATAACTTTGAAATAGTGGTTTTTAGGATTAGGATTAGGACTTGACGTTTTGAATCTAGATAGCTATATGAGAGGTTAAAAAATCGAAAAATTGTAGCCTACTCGTGAAGCATGTCGCTAATTAACGTTTATATCCGATAACACACAAGCACCTTCACTTGGCGTTTGTGTGTGAGTGATTGCGACCGTTCCGTGTTGTGTGTGTGCTGTGTGTGTGTTGTGTTGTGTTGTGTTGGATGACGTTTTTTTGTATATTTGATGTTGTTTAAGGGGGGGGTGTGGGGGGGTGGGGTTTGGGGGGGGGGGGGCTTGAAAGATTGGTGGTGGAAGGCCTGATGAGAGCTTTTCATTTCACTAGAATAACTGAAATATGTATAATGACCGTAATGAAATTATATCAATTTCACTGCAGACGAAAGGAAAAGTTACGCACATATTACCTTTTTTCTGGACTTCATATATTATTAACAAGACAACTCACCCTGATAAATACGCGTTGATGCCACACAAAGTCGAAGTCTAAACACTTAAAACATAATACTTAATTGCAGTTCTTATTGTCTGTGTATGAGGGAGACAAAAAGGCAAAAGTTGTGGGATGTACAGTCATAATCATGTTATTGATTACATTTATCATTAAATAACCATGATAAAGTAAACATAAGGTACAAATGCCTCTCTGGGTAAATCTTCATGAGCAATTGGGCATGACTGTGTTGCGTCACTTATTGTCTTCTCATGACCACTATATAGTGTCTAATCTTTATTATAAGTATTATTTATTTTGGATTTATTATTATTATTATTATTATTATAGATTATTATTAGTAGTAGTAGTGGGGGAGTAGTATTATTATTATTATTATTATATAGTTGTGGTAGGGAATGAGGGTATTCAGTAGTAGTAGTAGTCGTAGTTGCAATAGGAGTATCCGTAGCTGTTTTATTTTAGGTTGTTGTTATTTGTTTTTTGTCGTGTTATTATATTAGGAATGGATGTTGAATGAATGACCAGCCAATATATTTCTTATGATAATAGCTACCATATATTATAGATAAGTGAAGTGCGGGACAACCCTACTGGGAGCTTAGCAATCACAGCCATTATTATAGGTGGCGTCTGTGTGTCTGTGTG
>CM064518.1:53409912-53427412 GCA_032716605.1 Paralithodes platypus
GTACAGAAGGGGTTAAGGGGAGATTTCCACTTGGGATTTTTTCTGGACTCATTTCTCCCTCGTGTTTAGCCCCATTGCTTTTGATATTTTAAGACGTTCGCCCCATTAGTTTGGCGATTTTCAGACATTTCACCCCATTTATATAACTTTAAAGACCTGTCGTCCCATTTAGGTGTCGATTTTTTCCTGGCGAGCGATAGCGAGACTGTAATTTAAGAGGAACCGGCCTTCGGCCGGGACATTTTTCTACCGAAAAATGTATAAATTTATCTTGAAAGGTGGTCAAGGGGGTGTAATTTCAAGCTTGATGGAAGTCTAGGAAACACACTAAAAAACTGTCCTTAAGGGGAGGCTTTTAGTTTGGTCCCTAGATATCCTTCAAGCTTAAGATTACTCCCCCTTGAGCCCCTTTCAAGATAAATTTGTACATTTTTCGGTAGAAAAATGTCCCGGCTGAAAGCCGGTTCCTCTTAAATTACAGGCTCGCTATCGCTCGCCAGGATAAAATCGACACCTAAATGTCACGAAAGGTCTTAAAATTGACAGAAATGGGTTGAAAGTTCTTAAAATCGTCAAAATAATGGGGCAAACGTCTTAAAATTAGAAAAACAGTGAGGCTAAACATGAGGGAGGAGTCAAGAAAAAAATCCCTCAAGTGGACATCTCCCCTTAAGTTAAGACAGGTGTTCTGGGAGTTAATGGGTGTAGTATTATGGCATACAGTTGTCTAACGATAGCACAATAATACAATATAGAAAAGCTCCCTTGTATACTGAGAGGGCTAACTCTATTTGATCCGAGGGGGTGGGGGAGGAGCCTTTCTTTTAACCTCCCCTGTTTCTCTTTATTAGTTTGGAGATTTTAAGACGTTTCATCCCATTAGTTTGGCGATGAGACAATTTACCCCATTCACGTGTCGTTTTTCTTCTGGGCGAGCGATAGAGAGCTTGTAGCTTATATAAGAAATTACCCATCGGCTGGGAAATTTTTCTTATCGAAAAATGTACACATTTAGCTTGAAGCCCCTCTGAATGGGAACAGTTATATTTGGAAGGAAGTCTGGGAAGGTGTTTTGTTAGCCTAATATTTGGAAGGAAGTCTGGGAAGGTGTTTTGTTAGCCTAATATTTGGAAGGAAGTCTGGGAAGGTGTTTTGTTAGCCTAATATTTGGAAGGAAGTCTGGGAAGGTGTTTTGTTAGCCTAATATTTGGAAGGAAGTCTGGGAAGGTGTTTTGTTAGCCTAATATTTGGAAGGAAGTCTGGGAAGGTGTTTTGTTAGCCTAATATTTGGAAGGAAGTCTGGGAAGGTGTTTTGTTAGCCTAATATCCTATGTACCAGCTTTAAGGGGGTCACCGTCTATTTTATCTTTTTATCCTTTACTCTCTTTGGCTTGTATCCATTCGGCCCCATTCAGACAACTGTTTTTAGACGTTTATCCCCATCCAGGTGTCGATTTCTTCCTGGCGAGCGATAACGAGCCAGCATTGTATGGAGAAATCCGGTTTTGCCGGAGATTTTTTTTTTTATCGAAAAATGTACAGATTTAGTTTGCTGTCAAAACTAAAATACAGTATAGGCCTATATATGCTGGCTCGCCACCGTTCGCCAGGAAAATATTGACACTTGGATGAGGGTAAACGTCTTAAAACAGTAGGCTGAATGGGGCCGAATGGATTCAAGCCAAAGAGAGAGGGAGAGAAAGAGAAAAAAGCGAGGTGGGCTCCCTAAGCCACTAAATCATTATAAAATATTAATTCAGAAATCACCAGGCTAGAATTGCTGTAAGAAATTGCTAGCAATAGTTCTGGTGTGACTCAACCAAAAGAGAAATGACGGAAATAATACATTGAGTGAATGAAGTGAAACGTACGAGTATACGCCCTCCCTTGCGGAGAGTGGGTGGCACCCGTCTTTCAACATATTGCCATCTCTATTCTGTCCAACTATCTATCCCAAGAGTGAACCGATTTTCCTAGTCTTTTATCCACTCCACAAGTAAACTCTACAACACTCACTCAATCTGTCTTTCCCTCATGTTATGACTTAGACTGCCTCATGCTCCGCGGCGTGTCCAAACATTTTGACTTAAGCGTACTTTGAATTTGGCTCTCTATCACTCTTTCAACTTTGGGGAGGACACTTCTTACAGGCAGCTTTGAACGGGCCTATTAACCCCTTAGCTTCAACAGATCCTTCCTAATCCTAGTATAATCGTATGGTGATAGTCAAAAAATGTATCTGCAGTGGCATAAAGTTAGGAACAAATATATATACTTTGATGCTCAGATACTTGCTGGGGAAAAAAACCTAGATATGCAGTACACAAGTATATTATAGATAAATACAATATTCGAAAGGTAGTTGACATAAAGGAGAAATTAGGTGTACGTACATAGCAACGTAAATATATAATAAAAAATAATACAGTGTTAATCTCTTCCAGGAAAATGACACTGGAACTCGATTTTCCAGGAGGCTTGAAATCGCGCTCTTTAAAATGCTAATGGGATTTTTCGGGTTTTTGGAAAGTGTGATTTAATTTTTGGCTCCGGGTGGTGTGTTTAAAGGTACGAAATTGACTAAATATGTAGGTTTGCAGGTACATGTAGTTTGGGGCGACAGTTTAAGTGTACACACATCTTTAAAATACTTTGAAATAGTGTTTTAGATTAGGTTAGGTTAAGTTTGATCTAGATAGCTATATGGAGGTTAAAAAATCGAAAAATGTAGCCTACTCGTAAGCATGCCTAATTAACGTGTATACCCATAAACACACCGTCACTTGGTTGTGTGTGAGTGAGTGCGCGTTCGTGTGTGTGTGTGTGTGTGTGTGTGTGTGTGTGTGTGTGTGATGACGTTTTTGTATATGTTGATGTTGTTTAAGGGGGGGGGGGGGCTGGAAAGATTGGTGGGGGAAGGCCTGATAGACTTTCACTACATAACGGGAAATGTATATACCGGAATGAAATTATATCAATTTCACTGCAGACGAAAGGAAAAGTGACCACATATGACCGTTTTTCTGGACTTCAGAGATTATTACAAGACACTCCCTGATACCGTGAGCGACACAAAGATAAAGCTAAACAGCTAAAACATAATACTTAATTGCCACTTATTGTCTGTGTATGAGGGAGACAAAAGGCAAAGTTGTGGGATGTACAGTCATAATATGTTATTGATTACATTTTCATTAAATAACCATGATAAAGTAAACATAAGGTACAAATGCGCTCTGGGTAAATCTCATGAGCAATTGCACGTGCGTCACTTATTGTCTTCTCATGACCACTATATAGTGTCTAATCTTTATTATAAGTATTATTTATTTTGTATTTATTTATTTATTATTATTATTATTTTTATTATTAGTAGTAGTAGTAGTAGTAGTATTATTATTATTATTAGTAGTAGTAGTAGTAGTAGTAGTAGTAGTAGTAGTAGTAGTTGCAATAGTAGTACCGTAGTGTTTTATTTTAGTTGTTGTATTTGTTTTTTTGTCGTGTTATTATATTATGAATGGATGTGTAATGAATGACCAGCCAATATATTTCTTATGATAATAGCTACCATATATTATAGAGGAAGTGAAGTGCGGGACACCTACTGGGAGCTTAGCAATCACCATTATTATAGGTGGCGTCTGTGTGTCTGTGTGTGTGTTTGTGTGTGGGTATGTGACTGTGAGTATGTGTATGTGACTGTGTGTCTGTGTATGTGTGTGCGTATTTGTGTGTGACTGTGTGTGTGTGTGTGTGTTTGAATGTTTGTGTGACTGTTTTGTGTGTGTGTGTGTGTGTGTGTATGACCCAAGATAATGTCACGTCACTTTCATTTAGTTACGTAAACTTGTGGAGGCGTGACACTGGTGAACGGTGGAACACACACACACACAAACACCACATACACACATTTTTTTTTTTTTTTTTTATTAAGGTGACAGTTACAAAGTGGTGTACAATCTATTTTATTCTAGTTACATTGTAGTGTATCTTATTGTACCAGTACCTCCCTACAATCAACCTAGTTGTTCCTCCATACACACACACACACACACCACATACACAAAGTCACACACACATCACATACATAAAATCACACACACACATCATGTGAAGGCAAGATGGCAGGTACTCGTTGTACTCTACATGCTTCACATGTCTCACTCCCTAGACTGGAACAAGACCTCACGGGCTTCACTGTTCATTGCAAAGCGGTGAATGTTAAGGCTCTCAGCCTATGCCCGAGAGGAAGTAAGTTGGAATATAGAAAAAAAAAAAAAAAAAAAAAAAAAAAAAAAACACACACAAACACGCACACACGTACATACAGTATATACTTTATTTTGTGGATATGTATGTATATTTACTGGTATTTACTTGTGTATTTTAGTGTATGTACGGTACTGTGCATCGGTTTATTCTCTCTCTCTCTCTCGCTCTCTCTCTCTCTCTCTCGCTCTCGCTCTCGCTCTCTCTCTCTCTCTCTCTCTCTCTCTCTCTCTCTCTCTCTCTCTCTCTCTCTCTCTCTCTCTCTCTTTTTTTTTTTTTTTATAAGGTTAGGAAGTTGAAGTAACACCGTGTAAGTGATTGGTCTAGGGCACCCACCATAACATTGAGAGAGAGAGAGAGAGAGAGAGAGAGAGAGAGAGAGAGAGAGAGAGAGAGAGAGAGAGAGAGAGAGAGAGAGAGAGAGAGAGAGAGAGAGAGAGAGAGAGAGTTAATGTAGTTCATGAGTGAGTTAGAGGAGGGAGAGAGATATAGAGAGATGAAAACAGAAAGGAACACATGAGAAACTAATAATGAAAACTTTGATCAGGGAAACAAAAGGGGAAGGTGCACTGTATGAAATAAAAGGTATAGAAAAGGTAAATCAAATTGCTTACATTGACTGTAATTTACCTTTGATTTTAAAGTATACCTTTCTATCGTTCCATTAGAAAAGGTTTATACCACCAATATTTAAAAGGTTATTTATTACAGACTCATTTATTCACTTTTGCATGCCTTCTTCAATCCCATTACGATTTACAGTGAATGAAAGAAAGAAATGGAAAATAGGGTGATGCCAAACAAAAATGAAGGTGCGTGGTTTTGAATTGATATAGGAAGAACAACACTAACTTCTTGGTTTAATGTGTTAGGTAAAAGATAGAGAGATGCAGATTATATTCTTATGTAATGAGGGACAGGACTGCTGGGGAAATATTCACTGTATTTGGTTGGTGCAATACAGCATATATAATTTACTAGTCCTGCATAATTTATCTCTTTAAAGTTTTATTGGTAGTGAAAATCTCTTATAATGATATGATAGAGAGGTATATCTTATAATCAAAGGTAAATCACCGTCAATCAACGTTATTTTATTTACTTTGTTTTATGTCGTTGATTTAATAAAGTTCACCTACCTGCTTTTCTTCCCTGAACAAAGTTTGTATTGTTAGTATCTCACTATAGTCGGCTTTAGTTCTGCTGATGGCAAATTGAATCCTTTAGCAGCTGATTTATCGATATCTAATGGGAGTTATGAAAATACTATGTCTGCATCATCTTATTGCCAAGTTTTCATAATGAGGAACACATTTCGATTTTGTTCAATTTAGGAAGACATTGCGGGAGTTAAATGGATGGTTGAGACATCTTTTACCTCTTGGATATCTACAGATCTTTCCTGTGTTGAGTGTAATCATCTAATGATGGCCAGATTAAAGTGTTAAACTGCGTCATATTCTCAAAACGTTAATACTCTTAAAATGTCGAGCTAGTTACGTTACAGCTATGGATATAATACACAACCAATTTGTACAGGTTAATGGGGACAATAAAAAATTCGTCTGCTATTTTTCCCGCCATTGGTTCACACCAACCTAAATGTTTTGCCATCGAGTGAATTGAATTTTTTAAATCGCAGTCATCAAAATATCACTGGATTTCTATAGTCATGAATGTTACAGACATATTACTCTAACATTCTATTCAGTACATTGTCCAATTTACAAAGTATTTATGATTAATAAAACATATTTGATTAGGCCCACAAAAACACATGGCAGTCATTCGAAAAATAGTTCTGTTAATATTTTAATAGATAGGTATCCATGTCCTAAAATTAAAATGATATGTATAAAAACTCGAGATGAACTTATAAAATAATCGTCATTAGCCACTTTACTGGATATTAGATTATACAATTATAAACTAGTTTCAGATCTGGCAAGCGCATACTAAATTGATGCCAGTGTTCGCTACCCATAATAGTCATTATACGAAACGTCTCGGACAGTAAACATCTCTTCCCCACTTAACTTACTTTGTTAAATTTGACATTAGTTGTGCATCTATGTGCACATTAGCAGTAATGGTGGTAGATATTTGTTTCTCACAGATGGAAATCTTAATATAATGTGGATTATAGTCTTAATAAAGGTAAAATGTTCAGTTATAGATTGTGTCGTGCGTGTGTGTGTGTGTATTCCAAGGTTGCCAACGCACATCACATTTCCAAACTCGCCCAAAAGTAGCCCAATCACTTAATACCGCACAGCAGACAATTTCAGCTATTTTAATCCTATCACACACATTTTCTGTTTATCTTTAACAGCCATGCATGCATGATACTATGAGTTCCCCAAATATAACTAGACCTAGTCCCATATAGCCTACTGTATGAGTAGTGGCCTACGTGTCACATCATTTAAATATTAATGAAATACCACATACATTATTATCACAATCATGCACTCATCAAATCTGCATCAATGTCCCAATCCCCCCTCACAAACAATCACTTAATTAGGCTATTCAGTCACCACCACATAGGCTACCATACATGTATATGTATGAAAATCTAGCTTTCAAGCTTAGCCAAGAGGAAATTAAGTCGAGTAAGGGGAAAAGGGAGGAAGTTGATGACAAATTGTATTCATGGCAGGTTGTTAAAAATACGGGTGGGAAAGTCACACTCAAGAAGCAGGATAGTAGAATAGGTATGAGTGTGTCAAATACATTCTCTCCTTTGCGAGACGAATGTGAGAGAAAAGATAGTCAGGATAAGGGAGGGTTAGCCGAAGTGCCTGCCGCCGACTCAGCTCCAACCGCTGACGCTGTGCTACCTACCACCACCCCCACCACCACCACCACCACGACCACCAAGGGAGCTTCTGCCACCACCGGGGGTTCTCCAACTGCAGCTGCTGGATCCTCCCAAGGGAAAGGTAAGTCTGTGTCGATTGTGGGCGACTCCATGGTAAGACATTTAGTTAGGGCTACCCGCACTAAACTTAGGAAGGTTGTGTGTCTGCCTGGCCATGGAGTTGGGAGGGTTTTAGAGAAGATGGACCACATCTTGGAAGATAGTGGAGATAACCCCATTATCTGTCTCAGTGCCGGGAGTAACGATGTTGGTAAGGGTAGAAGTGAGGAACTGCTGCAGCAGTATCGGGATGTGTTAGACAAGGTTAGGATGAAGGAAGGGATCCCTGTAGTACATTGTATCCTACCCAGAAGAGGAGTTCCCAAGGAATGGACATCCAGGGCGATTGGTGTCAATTGCCGTTTGGAGAAATATTGCAAAGAAAAAGCAATACCATTCATTGATAACTGGGATAGTTTCTATGGGAGAGATGGGATGTACGCAAGGGATGGGGTTCATCTTTCACGGTTAGGGGTTTCCACATTAGCTAGTTCTTTAGATAGGGTGGTTGTGGGGTTTTGAACAGAAATATTGAGAGTGTAAATGAGAGGTTAAATGGAATAATTTTAGCGTCAGGCGAAAGCGATAAGGATATTCAGTCTCATGCTAAAAATGATGACTATATTGCAAATGATAGTAGTGATGGTGCAACGGAAGATGGAAATGTCGTTAGAAATAAAGGTAAATTAGGTATAAAGAAAAGAAGTAAATTGAGAGTATATTACACAAACTGTAGGAGTCTATGTAACAAAATGAACGAACTTAGAGCCCTTGTTAGCAAAGAAAATATAGACATAATAGCGCTAACTGAAACGTGGATTAATACAGAAACCAGGCATTTTTTAGCAGAATTTGATATACCAGGATATAGTTTGTTTAAATATGACCGAACAAGTAAGAGGGGTGGCGGTATAGCAGTGTTTGTCAGGAGTACATTAAAAAGCTGTATTAAATCAGGTATTAGACTAAATAACGATAATGAAAGTGTTTGGGTAGAGGTTAACGAAGGTAGTGAGACCATAGTTATTGGAGTTATGTATAGACCGCCAAATATGAGTAGAAATGACGGAACGTCATTATGGGAGGAAATTAAAATGGCATCAAGGTTTAGCAATGTGTGCATTATGGGGGATTTTAATTTTCCGAATATAGATTGGCAGCATCAAATAGGAGACTCTGATTCTGAGGAGTTCATAGAGGTAGTACAAGATAGTTTTTTATTTCAATTCATAGATACGCCGACTAGAGGTAATAATATTCTCGATTTAGTTTTCAGTAACAATGAACATATGGTAAATAATGTAGAGATAGGGGACCACCTAGGAAATAGTGACCACAATTCTGTGTATTTTAATATACAATGGAAAGGTAATACCAGAGAGAATACAACATTAATACCTGACTTCAGAAAAGCCAATTATAGTGGGTTAAGAAGAGCCCTATTAGCGGACCCTATGGTCAAAAAATTAAGTCGATCCAGGTGTCCAAATGAGTGTACCCCTTCTCAGGCACCTGTCATCTTAAGTCACGAAGAGACGTCAACCTTGGTAGATACATACGATAATTTTATCGAGTCGGTATTCAATGCACAAAATAAATACATCCCCAAAAGAAAATTTAGATCAACACAGAACCAACCCAAATGGATGAATAATAGACTATTAGATCGTCTAGGACAAAAGAGAGGAATATATAGAAAAATTAGGAAAGGCGAAATTCACCTACTTGCTTACTATCAGAATCTATCAAGACAGGTAAAAAGGGATATTAGGAAAGAAAAAAGAAATTATGAAATTAAGGTTGCCAATGACTCAAAAAATAATCCTAAAGCTTTTTACCAACTATATAAATCCAAGGTTAGAGATGTAATTGGTCCCCTTAAAACTTCGATAGGAGAAATGACAGAAAATGATTTAGAAATGTGCAGTACATTAAATAGTCAATTTCTTTCCGTTTTCACCAATGAAAATTGGCACAGTTTCCAGAAGTCCGTAAGGTATATAGCGATAGTATAGAAAATAGGTTAAGTACGGTTACTATAAGTAGAAATGATGTGCTTAAGGAAATTGACAGACTGAAACCTCATAAATCGCCTGGTCCTGATGAGGTATATGCTAGAGTATTAAAAGAATGTAGGGATGAGTTAAGTTACCCATTAACATTTCTATTTAACAAGTCATTAGAGACAGGTATAGTTCCAGAAGCTTGGAAGCTTGCAAACGTAGTTCCGATCTTCAAAAAGGGTGACAAATCAATAGCATCCAATTACCGTCCCATTAGTCTTACATCAATCATAGGAAAGCTACTAGAGTCAATTATTGCTAGTAAAATTAGAAACCACTTAGATACATTTAATTTAATAAATTCTTCTCAGCATGGATTCACTCAGGGACGTTCTTGCCTTATTAATTTGCTTAGTTTTTTCTCAGAGGTATATGAAGCAGTAGATAATGACAAGTCATATGATATAATATATTTAGATTTCAGTAAAGCTTTCGACAGAATCCCCCATGAGAGATTGATGAGAAAGGTTGAGGTGCATGGAATAGGTGGGGCGTTGTTGGGATGGATTAGGTCATGGCTAATTGGTAGGAAGCAGAGCGTCAGCATAAATGGTACGAAGTCAGAATGGGGAGCAGTCAAAAGTTGTGTCCCCCAGGGATCTGTATTAGGTCCTCTGTTGTTTGTTATATACATAAATGACCTTGATTTAGGTATAACTAGTAGGATAAGTAAATTTGCAGACGATACCAAAATGGGGAGAACAATTGATTCAGATAGAGATATAGAGTGCCTCCAAAGGGATCTAGATACCTTACACGAATGGTCAGTAAATTGGCAGATGAAGTTTAACATTGACAAATGCAAGGTATTAAAGATAGGGAAGATGCATACAAATGTTAAATATAAACTAGCTAATATGGAATTAGAAAACTCGAATTGTGAGAAAGATCTAGGTGTGTTTGTTAGCAATGATTTGAAGCCTAGAAAACAGTGTATTAGCGTTCGAAACAAGGCAAACAGGATTCTCGGGTTCATCTCTAGGAGTGTGAGTAACAGAACTGCTGATGTTATCTTAAAACTTTACTTGTCATTAGTGAGACCCCATATGGATTATGCTGTCCAATTTTGGTGTCCTTATTACAGAATGGACATAGATTAATTGGAGAGAGTACAACGTAGAATGACAAAAATGATCCATAATATTAGAAATCTTCCGTATAAAGAAAGGTTGAAGAAATTAGGCTTACATTCGTTAGAGAGACGCAGAGTTAGAGGGGATATGATAGAGGTGTTCAAGTGGGTTAGTGGGATTAACAAAGGGGACATGACAAATGTACTAAAGCTCAGTGATAGCGAAAGAACTCGTACCAATGGTTTCAAATTAGATAAATTTCGTTTCAGAAAAGATATAGGCAAATATTGGTTTGGTAACAGAGTTGTAGATGGGTGGAATGGACTACCAAGTGCTATAGTGGGATTAAAAACAGTAGGGAGCTTTAAGATAAAATTGGATAAGCATATGGACGAGAAGGGTTGGGTGTGAAGGGGGATCAGCCGGGTTGGGCCAATCAGCGCTCTGCAGACCCCGTAATCCTGCGTTAATCTCTAACTGTTTTGGTAAGATGATCCTCAGGGTATTAGAGTGTTGAGCCTATAATTGGGCTTTGTAATTGGGATTGTGTGGGACAGGGATCTGCCTTGCTTAGGCCAATCGGCTTTCTGCAGACTCCCATTTTCTTATGTTCTTATGTTCTATAGTACAACCAACAGAAAGCCATGATGAACGTTTGTATGAAATGTAGCCTAGCTATAGGCTACTCAACACTCGACACCTCTACAACTTTAATAGTATATAGAACCAGCCCTATTCCGCTTTCCTCAATGTTAGTTAGTTAGGATAATACTTCAGAGGCTATTCCCCCCATCACACTGTAAATCAAGAATATAATATCGTTTGAAATGGAAACTCGCAAATCTACGCTTCTGAACGAATCCTAACTAGCCCAATGGTGCGAACAAAAGAAGACCTTGGCAAAACTGTGTACGTATATCCCGCCGCGGTCAGCTGACGACCTAAACAGTCGCCCGTGGAGTCGCCCGTGGAAAAGGCAGTGTTGTAAACAAAATTGTCACCATCTTTTTCGAATTTCCTGCATCTCCACGTATGTAATTTGCTGCCTCTGTGTTCTATGACATTCTGATTCACATTGATTGATTTCCTGTCACTGGTCTAATAAGAAATATAGCCGGTAACATATTTAGCTGCCCGATTTGATAGTGGATTATAAATTGGTAACTTAAAAGCGCACGATAGCTTGTTTTGTAGGAAAGAAACTATAGTGCGCAGGCGCAGACATTCAACCTGCCAAATTCTACAGCTACAGAATATAATACCGTATGTTCAGCCAATTTCTACTGAAACACGTATTTGTTAGTAACTAAAAAGGAAGTAAATACAATACTTCAATGAGTATTAAAATTTCGCCCAGCCTATCACACCACATTAGATGAAACTAAATTTCTTGTTCAATAAGCTGATATTTATGTATCAAATTATGTTAATAATTATATATTCACTGCATTAACGAGTATATAACCATCATATTATGAATCTAGTAAAAATATACTACATAACTATGTGTCATAGATAGTTGAGAACTGTATTAAACCTCTTATATCACGAAAACCATCAAAACACCTCAATGGTGTATCACACACGATAGTCATTTGAATAAGACCCCCAGCGCCATCTGGATTTTTAGTACGGTTTTCCCTCATTATTGATAGGCTCTTAGGTGTACATTCAACCTTAAGGGGGACAGGTATAGTTTTGGGCAGCCCACCCTTTGTGTATGTGTTCCCTATAAATGAGAGAGAGAGAGTGTGAGTGTGTGTGTGTGAGTGTGTGTGTGTGTGTGTGTGTGTGTGTGAGAGAGAGAGAGAGAGAGATTGAGAGTATGAGTGAATGTGTGTGTGTGTGTGTGTGTGTGTGTGTGTGTGTGTACATTATCACGTAAGAGAGGCTACCCCTCATGCAAATTGTTTCCCATAGATGAGAGAGAAAGTGTGTGCGTGAGTGTGTTTGTGTGTGTGTACAGTGTGTGTGTGTGCGTAGTATAGTATCATTTAGGGGAGGCCACCACTCGTGCATGTGTTTCCTAAAGATAGTGAAAGGGGAAAGTGGGCCCAATTCGGTATACTCCACTTGTTTCCTACATGATGTGTGTTTGAGTGTGTGTGTGTGTGTGTGTGTGTGTGTGTGTGTGTGTGTGTGTGTGTGTGTGTGTGTGTGTGTGTGTGTATTAGGAGAGAGAGAGAGAGAGAGAGCGAGAGAGAGAGATGGTGAGAGTGAGAGATGGTGAGAGTGAAAGAGGGGTTTACCTAGATATATACACAAGCCATGCAGGTCTTTCTCTCCTAAGGACGTGTCGAGGACTTGTCATTTTAAGCTCCAGTGAAAGGAAACAACCTACTAAACAGCCTACTAAACAACCTACTAAACAACATACTAAACAGCCTACTAAACAGCCTACTAAACAGCCTACTAAACAACCTACTAAACAGCCTACTAAACAACCTACTAAACAGCCTACTAAACAGCCTACTAAACAGCCTACTAAACAGCCTACTAAACAGCCTACTAAACAGCCTACTAAACAGCCTACTAAACAGCCTACTAAACAGCCTACTAAACAGCCTACTAAACAGCCTACTAAACAGCCTACTAAACAGCCTACTAAACAGCCTACTAAACAGCCTACTAAACAGCCTACTAAACAACCTACTAAACAACTAAACAGCCTACTAAACAGCCTACTAAACAGCCTACTAAACAGCCTACTAAACAGCCTACTAAACAGCCTACTAAACAGCCTACTAAACAACCTACTAAACAGCCTACTAAACAACCTACTAAACAGCCTACTAAACAGCCTACTAAACAGCCTACTAAACAGCCTACTAAACAGCCTACTAAACAGCCTACTAAACAGCCTACTAAACAGCCTACTAAACAGCCTACTAAACAGCCTACTAAACAGCCTACTAAACAGCCTACTAAACAACCTACTCAACAGCCTACTCAACAGCCTACTAAACAGCCTACTAAACAGCCTACTAAACAACCTACTAAACAGCCTACTAAACAGCCTACTAAACAGCCTACTAAACAGCATACTAAACAGCCTACTAAACAGCCTACTAAACAGGATTTCATCTGAAGTTGTCTATAATTTTGCGTTCTTCTCTTTTCTTATAGGGGGTCTAAATTTGCATATTTTGAAAATAATTGCATATACCCACTTTCCTTACATATCTTAAATTTATTTAATAATTTTCTAGTACGCTGACATAATTAGCACAATTATTCTTTTATGAGTGCCTCACATAATATATAAGTTGCTTGATATATACTCACCTCAACCAGTATACGTACAGTACAGTTGTCAAAACATGAACTTGGGGCAAAGACTGTGGAGAGGTGGCTGTATTTAACCACCATAGTATGTTCATGTATAGTAATAATGAAAGGAAATTATCTTACTCATTTAAAAAAACAGTATCACATAAGAGTAAATAAATACACTCACCTTCAATCTATATAGATATATATACTTGTGAGAAAATTACTTACCCCCCAAAAAAACAAAAACAAAAAACAAAAAAAATATATATACCGGTATATAGTATATATATATATATATATATATATATATATATATATATATATATATATATATATTTATATACTGTATATATATATATTGACAATTATTCATGGGTTAGACCAGCCGGATAACGTAATTTCCATCATATTCTGAACAGCATTAGACGATTTTCTTTAGCTTATAATCTACCTCTAAGAAAATGCGATCTCAATTAACCCCTTGAATAACATAATTCCTTCTTAAACTGCATAAAATCGTCTAATTTTAGCCAGAATCAAAGGCAAAAAGGTGTTATAGTGCTGAAGGGGTTAAACACACGGCTGGCAAATCGACTATTGGGGCGCACGAGACAGAGGGTAGTGTTGTCTAAGCTGACGAGGAATGTCATTGTCCTTATCTGTTCATCTGGTACAAAGCTTTTATAACCAGACATATTTACTAATTATGAAAACTTAAATATAATATGACGCAGAGAAATAACAGTGTCTTATTCTGTTCATTAATGTATCGAAAAAACCGCTGCTAAGGAACTAAGCAATGCACTAGGTGAAATACAAACAAAGTGGAGTTTAGTAGCCTGACAAGACGAAGGGGTATACTGCTGGGGGAGGCTGGCTGGTGGAGATAATAGGTTGTGTGGGCAGGGGTGTGGGCGAGTAGGAATAAACGAGCAAACACGAGAAAGCACGTAATTACACGGGAACACACGAGACAAGGCAGAAGAGATTGTAAGAGGACAGTGAGGTGGTTAATCTGGTGTGTTGTTGGTATGAATACACGAGATAAACGAGAACTCACGAGAATACACACTATTAAACGAAACAGGGTAAAAATACCTAAGTAGCTTGAATACTGTAAGAGTTATACGACGACAGTATTGGGTGGTTCATCTGATGAGTTGGCTGGTCAGTAGTGAGGATGAGTAGGAATGCATGAGGACTCAGGATAATTCAATGAAATACACTATATTACACGAGCATAAGCGAACATACACACACAAATACACGAAAATATGCAATACAACACACAAAAATCCACGAAAATATACGATACTACCCTCAAAAATCCACGAAAACACTCGAGAACCACATAGTAGACAGGGCAAAGGAACCCAAGTAGCCTGAAAATTGTAAGGGTTATAATAGGCTCGTGAGGTGGTTGATCTGTGGTGGTGTTGTCTAGTGAGTGGTGGTGAGGTCTGGTGTTTGTGGTCATGTCGTGTGGGGTCCCAGGCGCCTCAGACCCCAGGGGGACACACCGGGGGGCCAGATTTATGGGCCCCCACCAACACTAAGGCTAATACGGAGGGACAGAGAGCCTGCCCTAACAGAGATCGGAAGTGTTTGTCTTTGGTCGCCACTCTGTTGTTGTAATTATCCAACAACGTGGTGATATCCTATTTTTGATCGTGTGGAATTTAGACCAAATCAAATAAACTATATATTCTGTACCAGTATTGCCGAATATATATTATGGGTATGGATATTTGAATGTAAAGAGAGGCTAATGACACCAATATGGCAGAAGATGGCTATTCTCTGTTGGTATATAGGATCTCTAGGGAGGAGTTCTCTACAGTTACAAGACGTTGCAGCGAATAAGATCATATACTGTATATTGCAGTCAATTCTCGAGAGATATTCAAAATGAAAAATTATTGTGTGTAATACACTATTGTAATTGTACACTTATTGCAGAGTAAGCACCAGAGTTTCTGTACTTTTTGTAAATACTGTACTAAAGATTTTTTTTTTATTTTTTTTTTTACTTTTGAGGGTCTATCTATCTATCTATTGCCCGACGCCGTGATCCCCGAAGGGGTGGCCACGAACGAACCGCCCCCATGCACCCACCTCTGTCCCCAGTCAGTCGACGCCCCTCCCCCCAACCAGCACCGCCTTCGTTCATATACTTCCTCACTCCATCCTTCCACCTTTCATTCGGTCTACCTCTCCCTCTCTGTCCCTCCACCTCGCTCTCGTACACCTTCTTAGTCATTCTCTCGCTTTCGAGGGTGATTTGTTTCAATTAAGGGAACAGTATCCACGTATCCTAGCATTGAAGCCGCCGCCCCCCACCCCCTCCCCTCGAGTTGCATCGCTTAATTTAAGAATGTTGTATTCAACTAAAATGTTCAACCATGGCTGCGTGTTGTATCCTTATTGCAGCTAAATATCTTGTTATGATCTACATTGTCAAACATATTTAGATGAAGTGTAAATATACAATTATTTATGAGAACTTGCAGTGAAGGAAAATGCAGACAAAAGTGTAGTAAACTTACAAAGAAGAGAACAAATATATTAATATATGTATAAAATACTTAAAAGTACGGTAGAGTATATTCAGTATAATGAGGTAAATGAGGTAATTATAAAATAGTAGAACCGGTAGAGGGAAGGAGGGTACCATTACCGAGAGGGAATTGAATTTTACTTATGTTAATATTCTGCTCTCTCTCTGTCTCTCTCTGTCTCTCTCTCTCTCTCTGTCTCTCTCTCTCTCTCTCTCTCTCTCTCTCTCTCTCTCTATATATATATATATAATATATATTTATATATATATATATATATATATATATATATATATATATATATATATATATATATCGTTATAATTTTAAGTCAATCCCAATAAGATTACCAAGACTTGACAACGAATTAAAGGTGAGAATTGCTTACTAATGCTAAAAGTGTGAGCGGTCCTCCACTCGACCACCCGCCCGTGAGAGCGAAAGTCCAGCCACAAAAAAGTACAAAAAATGTGGAGTGTTCTGAGTGGGAAAAGTCTAGTTTGCATGACTGATTGGTTGATAATTTAATTTGTTTCTTTCTTCCGTGTGTATTTTTGTATTCTCACAGTCGTTGTATTCGCTTTAAGTTCTCTAATTGTTTGATTACGGTGTAATTATTGTAACTTTTGTAAATATTCTTGGCGTGGCTGAGATATGTGCTCTACACTCTTAAAAAGGTATCTCTGTCGCCTGTTTGTAATTAACTTGTCATAGGAAATGCTACCACAAAGATGCTACAGTAATATAGAGTGCAGAAATGCAAATGATAAACGTAATTTACATTTAGCTAAACTAACCTAACCTCGGTTAGGTTAGGTTGGATAAGCGGGAAATAGATTTTTTTTTTGGACCCCCTGTTTCCTCATGTTTAGCCGAATTAATTTTAAGATTTTAATACTATCACCCCATTACTTTTGTCGAGTTTAAGACCTTTCGTCCCATTTCTGTATCAATATCAAGACTTTGTGTAATTGACGTATCGATTTTTTCCAGGTGAGAGATAGCGAGCCTGTAATTTTGGAGGAATCGGCCTTCGTCCGGGACGTTTTTCTATCGAATAATGTACAAATTTATCTCGAAGGAGGATCTTGAGGATAATTTATTAAGCTTAATGGAGGTCTAGGGAGAAAACTAAAGCAATAATATATAATATATAAAGTAATAAATATACCCTACCCCCTTAAATTGTGTTAATGTATGGGTATGTAGCATGGTAGAATTACTATATATTGATAAAGTAATTAACTGTTAATCCCTGTGTACTTTAGTCATTAGTAAAAGCAACATTAATACAACGAGGTGAACTACATGTGGATGCAAGTTTGTTTGTTTGTTTTTCTT
>CM064518.1:53437412-53499912 GCA_032716605.1 Paralithodes platypus
GGGTAAATACGATCTCAGTAAACGCTCTTAGTAACATAGGTCCTTCTTGAACTGCATAAAATCATCTAATCTTAGCCAGAATCAAATGAAAAAAAAAACAGGCATCATGGTGCTGAAAGGGGTTAAACAAAACAGACTATAATCCTTCCTCTAGACACACCTGTCAACTAATTAACCTGACTATCCCATTACCACTTTATGTTCCAACTACAAGCATAACAACATTATATCCATACAGCATTTCATAGTGCTCATTGCCTACGGCTTCTACTTGGAAAATCTATAGTACCAACTCACTGATTCATTAAAGGGAGGATTTTACTTTGTTCCCTAGACCTCCATCAAGCTTAAAATTACACCCCCTAGATCCCCTTTCAAGATGAATTTGTAAATTTTTCGGTAGAAAAATATCCCGGCCTAAGGCCGGTTCCTCTTAAATTACAGGCTCGCTATCGCTCGCCAGGAAAAAAATCGACACCTAAATGGCATGAAAGGTCTTAAAATTGACAGAAATGGTGCGAAAGTTCTTAAAATCGCCAAACTAATGGGGCGAACGTCGTAACATCTAAAAACAATGGGGCTAAACATGAGGGAGAAAGGGACCTAGAAAAAAACATCCCTTATTTGGAAATCTCCACTTAAAACTATAATATTCACACACAAATCTAAACCATGTCAACTCATACTTAGTTCTACTTAGCCTGTCACTCAGTTCTAGTTAGCTAGTATAATTTTCTAGAGTGAGCTATAATTTTCTAGAGTGAGCTAAGTAGAACAAGTTTGAAACACAATTATCAATTATACAGTACAACTAATGATATTCGGACATCGTTTAATACTGCTAGTGATTCCTAATAGTATCATTAGTTAGGGTATTTCCTTGTTAAGCCACCTCCACAACTTCAACTCCTATAATGTCTTTAGTTATCCTGAGTGGGTGTCCTATGGTGCCTTGATTATCTCGTCAGGCTTACAATCTAGAATATTAGAGTTCTATTCCAGAGCAGGACGTGACAGATGGGCAGTCTCCTCACTACCTATGCCTCTGTATACCTGACAGTATATAGACACCAGGATTAAATGGAGTTTATGACGTCCCACCTGGGGAGGTAAACTTTGTACACCTGAATTAAGTACAATGAACCCTGTGTACCAGGCCGGATAACCCACCCGCTACAGGCTCCAAGAGGCAGAAATACGGAAATGAGCAATTCGGCAAATCGTAGCAAGCGTAAGCCCATTAACTACACTTTAATTTCTTGACCTCTCTGGGTGTCCAACAAAACCACCTTTTTTGTTTCTTGGTGGGTAGTCATGGGTATTTCACTATCAAGTCTTTCTTTTTAATGATGATAATAGTCATCTGTTAAGTTTTAGTCTACTGCTCTTTATGGTGGTGAAGGATGTTCCTAATTAATTGATAACATTAAGTTGAAGTTGTAGAAAAACGCTACAACGTCTGGTGGCAACTGCACGTCTGACCGACTAGCCAACTTAAAAATATTATCCCCACAATCTGTGTGGTAACCACCATGTTGTCAACCTCTGACTGTCAACCTTAATACATGTCAAACTGTTACATGTTTTCCTGGAGTCTGGCGTGTTTAACAATTATACTGTATCTCGAGAACCTACAGACGTTTGTGAGGTGTTTTGACATGCGTTATGTTTTGTAATGCTAGTGTGATGAATTATTTCGTTTTTTCTTCAACTACTGTATGTTATACTGTAGTTTGTTATTATATATTTTTTCATTTGACTTTAGCAAAACTACATTAATGGCAGGCAGAACAAAGCTGGAGGTGTACAGCATCTTAGTACAGTAATGGGCACTTTAATGGGCATCTACAACACTGACAATTTTATTTTATAAATAGCCGCCATTTTCTGATCATTTACATTAGTCACAGTAGAGTGTACACAATATTCTGGACTAACTTCTATACCGGAATCACACGAACGCTTTTCCCATCAATATTTATCGTCAAGTTTGGTAGTTTATCAGATCAACTTTTTATAATATTTGGTTTCATCTAAGTTGATCTATCCTCGGTTTAGTGTCCGATACCGCAGGCCATTCATTATTAGTAGGACATAATATATCGTAACCCCTAATCTCTGTCACTCAAGAAGGGCTAGAGCAAATGGGCTGTTCATTTCCACACCTATTTAGTGACTCTTGTAACTCAAAAAGGGTTAGAAAAAATGGGCTGTAAATTTCCACACCTATTTGGTGGGTGACTCGTTCCAAATGGTTGAAATACTAGCTTGTTTACTGAAGTCTGTTTTGATTAATAAGAGTACTGGAATTTCTGGCCTTCCTATAATGAACAGGGTCTATTGCCAAAAATCCCAGAAACGTTGCCGGAAAAATGTTGAGGATAAAAGGTCCCGTGTGATACGTTCTACCTTTGAGTATATCCTTTACTGTGTAACTATAAATATAATGTAGGTACAGTGGCTCTTATATTTATGTAGGTACAGTGGCTCTTATATTTATGTAGTATTATTCCTTAGGCATATTGAATAATGTATACGGTAGTTCTCTCCTTAAATAGTGTCTGGTAATGGCCCACTCACAGTCAATTATATCTCGTATTTGTTTCATATATCAGTTCAGTATAATATGATTTGTAGATACGTAGAGGATGGACACCTCATATGCAAAAGAAAGATTTCCTTCTCCCTTATGTTTAGCCCTATTCATTTTGAGATTTTATGATATTCGACAAATTAGTTTGGCGATTTTTAGACCTTTAACCCCTTCAGCACGATGCCGTAATGTTCACCATAATCTGGTTACCATTAGACGATTATCTTTAGTTTATACCTCAAGGACTCAAAGGGGTAAATACGATCTTAATGAACCCTCCGAATATCACAGGTCCTTCTGAAGCTGCATAAGATCGTCCAGTTTTAGCCAGAATCAGAGGTAGAAAGGCGGCACCGTGCTGAAGGGATTAAGGGGGGTGACCTGCTTTTGTTCTGTCTTTTTCTATCTTTCTCTGGCTTGTATCCATTCGGCCCCATTCAGCCAACTATTTTAAGACGTTTATCCCCATCCAGGTGTAAAAAAAATCCTGGTGAGCGGTAGCGAGCCAGCATATTTTTTATTTTTGTTTGACAGCAGGCTAAATTTGTAAATTTTTCGATGGAAAAATTTCTCCGGCGAAGCCGGATTTCTTCATATAATGCTGGCTCGCTATCGGTCGCCAGTAAGAAATCGACACCTAGATGGGGATAAACGTCTTAAAATAGTTGGCTGAATGGGGCCGAATGGATACAAGCCAGAGAAAGAGAGAAAAGGACAGAAATAACAAAAAGCAGGTCACCCCCCTTTATGTCATTTAGGTGAGTGGGCCTTTAACAGTTTAGACAGATTTAGAAGTGCTCAGGAAACTGGGGAACCACAAAGAAGCACGAGTTTGTAGCTATGGGTCGTTTTGTAGGCGAAAAATATATCACAGGATTTCTTTATTTTCTTTAATGATTTTATTTTATTTGTATATATGTTTGAGAGCAGTGTTAGTTACCCTACATCATATTCCATTATTTGTGTTATTATGCTCGTTGATTTTGTTTCTATTTGTTTTTTATTGTTTCGTTACTATTTTCTTCTATATTATTAGTTTAATTTACGTGTGTTGCCGTGTTGCTTGGATATTTCTTTTTATCTTATTTTTTATTTGTTTATATATTTTGCTAATTGTTGTCTTCTTATCGTTCGTTTCCTTTTCTCATTTCGTAATATATTTTCGTTTTACTTCCTATATTTTACACATTTTTTCTTTATCGTCTTCCTCATTTCGTATTTTATATATATTTGTGTTCGTTTTACATCCTATATTTTACTCATTTGTTCTTTATCGTCTTCCTCATTCCGTATTTTATATATATTTGTGTTCGTTATACTTCCTATATTTTACTCATTTGTTCTTTATCGTCTTCCTCATTCCGTATTTTATATATATTTGTGTTCGTTTTACTTCCTATATTTTACTCATTTGTTCTTTATCGTCTTCCTCATTCCGTATTTTATATATATTTGTGTTCGTTTTACTTCCTATATTTTACTCATTTGTTCTTTATCGTCTTCCTCATTCCGTATTTTATATATATTTGTGTTCGTTTTACTTCCTATATTTTACTAATTTGTTCTTTATCGTCTTCCTCATTCCGTATTTTATATATATTTGTGTTCGTTTTACTTCCTATATTTTACTCATTTGTTCTTTATCGTCTTCCTCATTCCGTATTTTATATATATTTGTGTTCGTTTTACTTCCTATATTTTACTCATTTGTTCTTTATCGTCTTCCTCATTCCGTATTTTATATATATTTGTGTTCGTTTTACTTCCTATATTTTACTCATTTGTTCTTTATCGTCTTCCTCATTCCGTATTTTATATATATTTGTGTTCATTTTACTTCCTATATTTTACTCATTTGTTCTTTATCGTCTTCCTCATTCCGTATTTTATATATATTTGTGTTCGTTTTACTTCCTATATTTTACTCATTTGTTCTTTATCGTCTTCCTCATTCCGTATTTTATATATATTTGTGTTCGTTTTACTTCCTATATTTTACTCATTTGTTCTTTATCGTCTTCCTCATTCCGTATTGTATATATATTTGTGTTCGTTTTACTTCCTATATTTTACTCATTTTATATCGTCTTCCCTTTTATAATTCTGTAGTATTTATGTTTACGTTTGACCTATTCCGTTTATGGGTTTTTGGCTAAGGGACACTAGAGGGCGTGTGTGCTGAATTATCGTAGATCAGCCAATGTCCGCCATCTTGGTGCCACTGGTGTTATTTTTCTTTATTTACACTCGAATACGTCTATGCCCGATATATATAAATACGTCTATGCCTGATATATATAAATACGTTTATGCCCGATATATATAAATACGTCTATGCCCGATATATATAAATACGTCTATGCCCGATATATATAAATACGTCTATGCCCGATATATATAAATACGTCTATGCCCGATATATATAAATACGTCCATGCCTGATATATATAAATACGTCTATGCCCGATAGATATAAATACGTCTATGCCTGATAAATACGTCTATGCCCGATATATATAAATGCGTCTATGCCTGATATATATAAATACGTCTATGTCCGATATCTATAAATACGTCTATGCCTGATATATATAAATACGTCTATCTCCGTAGCAAATATTGAACAGTAAAAACAGGGTACATATTATAAGCTTTGGATCTGAATTTTACCTGATAAGAAATCAAATAATACCCCGTTGTTTAATAATGATGGTTCCAAGATGGCGTCCAAAGAACACAAGATGGCCGCACTCTTACTACTGAACCTCTAGTGAAGGTATTTATGAATGGACAATCGTAAGCTGCCGTGAATGGGATACTACAAGGCCGCTCAGGGTACTCAGTATTTCCTTTACCTTCGTTTGTTTTCTTGTAATCTTGATCTATCTTCTGGGTCTGGTTTATGAATGGGCACAAGTTTAGTGTATTTAGTTGAAGAGGATATGTACTTAGTTGAAGAGGATATTTATTTAGTTGAAGAGGATATTTATTTAGTTGAAGAGGATATGTACTTAGTTGAAGAGGATATTTATTTAGTTGAAGAGGATATTTATTTAGTTGAAGAGGATATTTATTTAGTTGAAGAGGATATTTATTTAGTTGAAGAGGATATGTACTTAGTTGAAGAGGATATTTATTTAGTTGAAGAGGATATTTATTTAGTTGAAGAGGATGTGTACTTAGTTGAAGAGGATATTTATTTAGTTGAAGAGGATATTTATTTAGTTGAAGAGGATATTTATATAGTTGAAGAGGATATTTATTTAGTTGAAGAGGATATTTATTTAGTTGAAGAGGATATGTACTTAGTTGAAGAGGATATTTATTTAGTTGAAGAGGATATGTACTTAGTTGAAGAGGATATTTATTTAGTTGAAGAGGATATGTACTTAGTTGAAGAGGATATTTATTTAGTTGAAGAGTTAAGCAATTTGTCATACCAGTAGTGATGGTGTTCTTTTAATGGCGGCCAATATAATCCTTGGTCAATAGGCGCGTTCACACTTGTTCTTACCCCCTGTTAATTGTAGCCATGATAAGTTAAGGTTATTATTTCAAATTAGTTTATTACCAGTAGTTAACTTTGGGGAGTAGCATCTCTTTTTAGACTAATAATTCTTCTAATTTGGAAATATGAGAAAAGTACATCCAGAATTGCTCTAACAACTAAGAATAGTAGACGATTGTGTGTTACGAACTGATTAATTGCCCACATTGGCCAGTAAATGGCTAAATTGTGTATAGGGCGATATGTGGACAACTGGGCTATTTGTATGTTGTAACCCTAATATCATAAAACTTATTAATGAACAAAGACATTTTTTGGAGAACAAATCTTGAGTCAAAATTGAAGTGATCGCATTAAGGATGCTAATCAAGAACCCCTCCCTTATTAAGGACCGGAATCCCCCAATTATTATATATTTGATTATAGTTTCATATTTTGTTGCCAAATTAGTAGTAGTTTCAACAATGTATGGACATTTTAAAGTATGATTATGTGTTTGATTTGTTAAGTATTATTATTATATTGTTTTATTATTTTGTTTATAAAAACAAATATTTTGGTATTTGTTGTATTACAAAATGTTAATTTTTAACTGTGAAGAATTTGATTAGTTTTAAGAATTAGATGACTGATTTATTTGTGGGATTGGCTCACTTGGGGAATTAGGGACAGTTTGTAGAATGCGCCGATGACGGATTGTTAACTTCGTATTATTTTGTACACATTTGAGACGCTTTTTTCACATTTGAGGGAATTATATTTTGTATTATGATTTTGAAGCATTCATATGTAAACAAATTACCTCGAGATGTTTTTATAGTTTTTCTGTTAATATTACTTATAGTATTATAGTAAAGGGTTTCGGAGATTCAAAATCATTTGCACCAAAGATTGTGGAGGCATTGACACACTTAAGATCGTTTTGAACGTCTCGTTGTAAATGTTCTTTGCTGTTCCAAGAGAATACTATGGAAGCGTTGGGGGCGACTCCGTATGAATTGACCTTTGGCAGAACTCAAACATTACCAAAAGTATAAATTAAATTTAATTAATAATAATAATAATAATAATAATAATAATAATAATAATAATAATAACAGCAGTAATACAGAAAATCGAACGCTTAACAATATATTAAACCAATATTTCTTGCTTAATAATAATCAGCATTACGTTGCCAGCGGGTGCCTTTCACTGGGACCGCATCCGCCATTTTCTGTCAGATTCGTTTGATTAATAGCTACATTGAGGACATTCCCAAAATCTTTTCATTTTATATCCGTATTGTTTATATATGTTGATCTTGGATGGCGTTGTTAAGCTAATATAAGTTTCCGAATCAGCTCAACAAGCATCTGTGCCTCATGTCAAGCCTCTATCACGTGACTGGAATACAAAATCCGCAGCTGTGAAGACGCCTATTTTCATAACAGCCACTTATCATATTTTCTTTTTGTTTAAGCATATAACTAGTATAAGTATAAAGCAAACCAGCAATGCCCTCTTAGCTTTATGTCGGTCATAAAAAAAAAAAAAATTGCCAACTTCCTACAAGTATTCTCACTTTAAAGTATACATAATGTTTCTTGGATGATACAGTGATCAATTACAATATATTTCCATCTCACTGTTTTTGCAGCTTCCATGTAATTTTGTCCGTACCGCATAGGTGTTTTGCAGTGGATGTTTTAACACCCTCTTGTACATAATTGTGTATGTAATGAAAACATGAATATTTACAAATTAGACTTTAAGTATCCAAATAATTGTGTTTCTTTTGCTAATACTTCGCAAAGAGAGTTATGTGATTACATGTAAAGTATTTGCTCATTCAGCTACCCTGTCAAACAAAGTTCTACACATATACAATCATTGTTGTCAACCAAGTAATTGGTATTTAATCCATATTTGATATTTTGTTTATCCCTAAAGGCGTAGATAGTATCTTCAATCGTTTTTTTCATAATCATAATAGACGGGAAAGCTGTCCCATACATGTGTCTAAGCAACTTGAATAATAATTATGCACAGTAGCGCTACATGCATCTACTGTTCTCCTTAGATGATGTTCCATATGTCAATTCAGACAGGTTTCTGATTTGAATGGCAGCACTGGTTTTATTTCAATTTGAAGGGACACTTTCTAGAGGCAGCCTTACTTATTGTCTCATATTTACTCATAACATAGTATGTGGTTGGTGATAGAATGACACCTTTTTTGTCCTGAATTCCTTAGTCTGTCACAGGGTCAATCTTTAACATTGGGAAGGCGTTCACTCTCGCATACCCTGTTTCACTTTCAGTGGAAGAAAGTGAGAGAGAGTGAGACATTCATTATTTTAAAATACACTTCTACATTGTGAAACCGTTGCGCTAGTGGACGAAATATCTAGAAATATTTCGTTGCTTTCAGGAACTGGTAATGCTAGTCAATGCAGTCTCTTTAAACAACACTAATTCCCGGAACATTCACTTGGTAAGGAAATGACGACAAATCTCCCGCATCTATTAACATTATCGCCCTTATATAAAAGAACAGGGTCTTCTAGATTACAAGGCTCTATTTCTTTATTTGTTAGTGCCTTTAGTTTCTTCTGATCACAAGCATAATTCAGTATAAGCTCGTATCTAAAGCTTGCAGTACAGTCAGGAACAATAGCCATGGAACATCACCTGGAGTTCTTATTAATCACCTTGTCATCATATATTTAAACCCCTTACGATGACACCATCTTTATCTCATTCCTACTCACATTAAGGGATTAATATATTTTAGGAAGGATGTTTCGTAGGTAAAGGGTTAAGGGGAGATCTCCACTTGAGGGATTTTTTCTTGACCCCTTTCTCCCTCATGTTTAGCCCCATTGCTTTTGATATTATAAAACGTTCGCCCCATTAGTTTAGCGATTTTAAGAACTTTCACGCCATACCTTTCGTGCCATTCAGGTGTCGATTTTATCCTGGCGAGCGATAGCGAGCCTGTAATTTAAGAGGAACCGGCCTTTGGCCGGGAAATTTTTCTATCGAAAAATGTACAAATTTATCTTGAAAGGGGTTCAAGGGGGTGACATTTTTATATTGCTGGAGGAGTAGGAAACAAACTAAAAGCCTCCCCTTAAATATTACCCCGAGTATGTATCACAGTTGCCTACAGAGTTCCTACCCATCCGTGATTTGATGTGTGGAAGGAAAATTAGCAGGGTAGCATAACGAGTTTACATTGTTATAGCAATAGTTATTTGATAGGAGTAATTTACCGTTTTATAACTAATGATTCTGGTAAGGCAATCATACTCATATTATTGCCACACATAAAATCGTGGAATGGGTACAGAGTTAAGTGGGGTGACCTGCTTTTGGTTCTGTCCTTTTCTATCTTTCTCTGGCTTATATCCATTTGGCCCCATTCAGCCTACTGTTTTAAGACGTTTATCCCCATCCAGATGTCAATGTTTTACTGGTGAGTGGTAGCGAGCCAGCATATTTTTTATTTTTGTTTGACAGCAGGCTAAATTTGTACATTTTTCGATAGACAAATTTCTCCGGCGAAGCCGGATTTCTTCATATAATGCTGGCTCGCTATTGCTCGCCAGGAAGAAATCGACACCTAGATGGGGATAAACGTCTTAAAATAGTTGGCTGAATGGGGCCGAATGGATACAAGCCAGAGAAAGAGAGGAAAGGACAGAAATAACAGCCAGCAGGTCACCCCCCTTAATAGAGTACCTGTACATCAATACCTTGTTTCGATGTGCTATGACAATACTAGACAATGCTAATTATATCGGGAAAGGTCTCTGGTAATTAAGGGGTAATATGGGTGGATGTTGAAACCTCTTATTATCTATTTAACTTCCACATATCATTCAATTCTAACTCCAGCAAAATCGTATAATGTTAGTCACAATATTATGGAGTTGGCGTCACAAAACTGAAAGGGTTAAGGGGAGGTTTCTAGTTTGTTTCCTATTCCTCCAGCAATCTTAAAATTTCACCCCCTTGACCCCCTTTCAAGATAAATTTGTACATTTTTCGGTAGAAAAATGTCCCGGCCAAAGGCCGGTTACTCTTAAATTACAGGCTCGCTATCGCTCGCCAGGATAAATTTGGCACCTAAATGGCACGAAAGGTTTTAAAATTGACAGAATGGGGCGGAAATTCTTAAAAATCACCAAACTAATGGGGCGAACGTCTTAAAATCTCAAAAGCAATGGGGCTAGACATGAGGGAGAAAGGGATCAAGAAAAAAGTCCCTCAAGTGGAAATCTCCCCTTAAATGACCATCAATGTATACTAACCGTATTTCAGGCGACGTATCCTTTCTTACTGGTCATACCTGTTATAGTGTGGGACTTACTGGTCATACCTGTTATAGTGTGGGACTTACTGGTCATACCTGTTATAGTGTGGGACTTACTGGTCATACCTGTTATAGTGTGGGACTTACTGGTCATACCTGTTATAGTGTGGGACTTACTGGTCATACCTGTTATAGTGTGGGACTTTAGTACTGGATGACACATGGTTTCATTTATAATTATTATATTATTATACTGTATATCACTAAGAGTTGTATCTACCTTACTAAGCATTATTCCACGTCGGTATTGCCACTCCGTTCTGCTCGCATTTTCTTATCAGCCCACTCCTAAAAGTTCGTGGATCCCCATTTTTTGTTTTTTCTTTAACTCTTTGGATTTATTTTTGAATATATTTTACTTTTCAATAAATCATATATATTGTTTTGTACTTCATGTACAGAAAATGATATGCATAATTTCATTTCCAGAGATATACTTCTTTAATTACAAATACATTAAGTCCAGGAATATTTATGAGTGGGCTAGAGACTATGGCATCCGAATGTAGCATCCAAAGGGGTCAAACTTTCAACATACGATACTCTCCAATAAACGGCAATTAATAATATGGGACCACCAATGACAAAGTTATCATATCGAAATAATATCTATATATATATTTCGTAGATTGTAATTGTAGGTGAAAGATCTCTCTTAAGGTACAATCGGCCTAATAAGTGATGTCTCGCCACCAAGTATATTTTTATCAATAAGTGGTATCAGAAATATCTAAACTTGATTAATTCATTTCAAGTGAGATATACAAACATGATCCTACACTTACTCACCTTATTTAACATCTGACAGATGTTAATACAGCACAGAGCGAGCCAAACGTAATGACCTCTGAGACATGACTTATTAACGCAACCGTACCTATTATCACCCTCCTCGACCATGGACTATCTTTCCTCCATTCCTAGTCTAACCTTCCTCACATACCCCCGCACGTACTTCTGCCCGAGGACTCCTTATACGGGCTGCCAAATGAGCCCAACTAAACTAATAATGTAGGATGAACATGTAAGGTGGCACAGGAAGAGTATATTAAACCCCTTCAATCAGACAACGATTTCTTTACTTTATTAAGGATACTTCCAGTTGAATTGTGTCAGTTTAGGTAGGACCCCTAGGAATTGAAGGGGTAGAGACTATATCAATTAACCCTCTAACTCATCCCTTCCCAAGGTAAATAAATTCGTCTGGGACTAGGTAGAACCAAACACAAATGAGCGTCATTTGATTGAAAGGGTTAAATAGATAACGACTTGAGTATCAAATTACAACCAACCCAAGACAGCTTGGCAATGTGTGACCTATATACAGATCACAATAGAACAAGAGCCAAAGAGATCTTATTGTACTATCTGTTCTTGTAGCTAACCAATAAAAAGTATTGTATATTCATATGTTCCTGTGACTTTGACAGGTCTTTCCTAAGCTGAATTAATTTATATGGCGTGATTGGCAATACATAACACATCTGAATAATCTGATTTACTTACATCTAATCAGGCATGTGATCCTGATTTGTTACAAACATCGAAGGTACTCGGTACTCGAAATGTGCTTGAAAGTTGTTTGTACTCGATACATATTAACAAATCACACCTTAGATCAACCTTTCTAGAAGTAACTCGGCAACAAGCAGCTAATAATGTACATCTAATAGCAATAAACGACAGAAATGTCTCATTCTTGTTATTATGAACAAGCAACCACAACAAATAACAGAAACGCATTTGTGGCCATCGCAATGAAGTGACCATTTGCAGTATATGCATTACACAAGAACACAAACACCAACTCATATCATTTATTCACATATGTACTTTAACCCAAGGAATAATTTATTCACATATGTACTTTAACCCAAGGTATAATTTATTCACATATGTACTTTAACCCAAGGAATCATTTATTCACATATGTACTTTAACCCAAGGAATCATTTATTCACATATGTACTTTAACCCAAGGAATGAATGCCTAGTTTAGGGAGTCCTTAAGGGGAGATTTCCACTTGAGGGATTTTTTTCTGGACCCCTTTCTCCCTCATGTTTAGCCCCATTGCTTTTGAGATTTTAAGACGTTCGCCCTAGTAGTTTTGACATTTCAAGACATTTTGCCCATTTCTGTCAATTTTAAGACCTTTCGTGCCATTAAGGTGTCGATTTTTTCCTGGCGAGCGATAGCGAGCCTGTAATTTAAGAGCAACCGGCCTCCGGCCGGGACATTTTTCTACCGAAAAATGTACAAATTTATCTTGAAAGGGGGTCTACGGGGATGTAATTTTAAGCTTGATGAAAACGTAGGGAACAAACTAAATACCTCCCCTTAAGTTTCTGAATACATGTGTCTAATATCCGCCAGAGCACTAAGCAGTGTTCCTCCTACTGAGCTACGGTACTCTTCTGGTGGGTATTCAGTACCTTCTTCCCCTCGGTACGTCTGCTCACTGGAGTACTCAGACCGCTCAGGCCGGTAGTGCAGTCGGGAATATTCGTTACGGAACCCATCATAGGGATAGTCGGCTCTTTCACTCCGGTAGTCTTCCCTTCCGTACAACTGTGGGTCGGAGCGGTAGTGGGGAAGTGCACACGGGTCCGTCCGGTACTGGTCGTCCGGGTAGTTAGGGTCCACTACATCACGGTATTGGTCGTAGCGATAGTCTGGTCGGGGGTGGCACTGTACCTGGTGTGCCAGACTGGGCCAGGGTCCCATCACCATCCCAGGTTGTTGCGGCCGACCACACTCTGGACCACTCAGGTACCGGTCGAACTCGTCCACGTTAACATCCAGGTCCACGTCTTGACCAACTTGTCCTGGTGGAGGGTAGTGCCCCTGGTGAGGCTCCGGGTACTGGACCGGGGGAGGGGTGACCATGGCGGAGTAGGCCTGGTGGGGAGAGTACCCGTAGCCCACCATGGGGAGAGGGTACCCGTTCCCTGGGGAGGCGGACGAGTAAGCGCACGCCTGGGGCATCGAGGGCTCCACTGTAGAGAAAAATGCACCATAGCATAAACATCGGAACTATAGTGTGTAGTTTACTCATATCTGTCTTCATTAAGAGATCGTTGTTTAACTACTAAGACACAGTGATTAGTAATGTACTATTAAAGTAGACAATATATATAGGCCCTATAACTAATTATACATTCCCACATGACGCACCTGGAATTGAACCCTGGACACATTGATCAGCGGGCAAACGTGCTACCACCACACCACACCGGCCATAATAGAGTTGTTACTATCTGACAGACAGCTGGTACCCAGGGGTCATATGAGTCGATATACTCACGACACAGACAATGTTTACACTCCAACCCCTACCAGTGAGGTGTAGAAGCAGCTCCCAGCAAGTGAGGATAACAATGATCCTTAAGGGGAGGTTTTTAGTTCCTTCCCTAGAATTCCATCAATCTTAAAATTACACCCCCTAGACCCCCTTTCAATATAAATTTGTACATTTTTCGGTAGAAAAATGTCCCGGCTGAAAGCCGGTTCCTCTTAAATTACAGGCTCGCTATCGCTCGCCAGGATAAAATCGACACCTGAATTGCACGAAAGGTCTTAATATGGGGTGAAAGTTCTTAAAATCGCTAAACTAATGGGGCAAACGTTTTATAATATCAAAAGCAATGGGGCTAAATATGAGGGAGAAAGGGGTCAAGAAAAAAATCCCTCAAGTGGAGATCTCCCCTTAAATCAAGCAAGGTGAGGTGTGTGGGATTTTTCTTGAGCGGCATTGCTTCATTTAAGGATTATTTGTTATCCCCACTTGCTGCGAGTTGCCTTTAAGGGGAGATCTCCACTTGAGGGATTTTTTTCTTGACCCCTTTCTCCCTCATGTTTAGCCCCATTGCTTTTGATATTATAAAACGTTTGCCCCATTAGTTTAGCGATTTTAAGAACTTTCACCCCATATTAAGACCTTTCGTGCAATTCAGGTGTCGATATTATCCTGGCGAGCGATAGCGAGCCTGTAATTTAAGAGGAAGCGGCCTTCGGCCGGGACATTTTTCTACCGAAAAATGTAAAAATTTATCTTGATAAGGACTCAAGCGGGTGTAATTTTAAGCTTGATGGAGGTCTAGGGAACAAACTAAATACCTCCCCTTAACCCTCACTGTTAAGGGTTGGAGTGTAAACAATTGTCTATGTGTCGTAAGTATGTCGACCCAGATGACATACTCTCTGTCAGGCTACAACTCTTGTATGGCCGATTAGCACGTTTGCCTGTTGACAATGTATCCACGGTTCAATCTCTGGCGGGTTGTTTGAGATTTTTGTTCAGCAGCGATTTAAGGATTTAATATGCATTGTTTCTTTAGTTAATTAATCATTGACGGACGTGATTGTGAGTGTTCCAGGGTTGTTAATGTTGTACTGACCTTTGACGGCGTGGTGTTGTAGGTTGAGGGTTTTGGGTGCCGGTGGGGTGTTGTAGCCCCTCGCTGCCCCCCTCTTCCCCTCATCACCACCACCTCCCTCGGGGTACTCCTCACTGGGGGGCTTCTCACTCACGGTGCTGTTTGCCGAGTGCTGGGGCGGCATCAGGGAGGGGGAGTGCTGGGGTAGGGTCAGGGAGGGGGGGTGGTGGGGATGGTTCAGGGAGGGGGAGTGGTGGGGATGGTTGATGGAGGGGGAGTGGTGGGGATGGTTGAGGGAGGGGGAATGGTGGGGGTGGTTAAGGGCGGGTGAATGGTGGGGATGGTTCAGGGTGGGGGAATGGTTTAAGGCGGGGGAGTGCTGGGGATGGTTTAAGGCGGGGGAGTGGTGGGGGTGGTTTAAGGCGGGTGAGTGGTGGGGGTGGTTGAGGCAGGGAGAGTGGTGGGGATGGTTAAGGGCGGGGGAATGGTGGGGGTGGTTGAGGGAGGGAGAGTGGTTGGTACTGTTTATTGATGGAGAGTGGTGGGGGTGGACGGCTGACGGTGAGTGGTGGGGGTTAATGTGGGGAGGAGGGTGGAGGTGGTGGTGGTGAGCGTTGACAATCGGAGGGGAGTGGTGGGGATCATTGGTGGGGCGCTGGGGGGTGGTGGAGGATGGGGAGTGGTGGTGGGTCTGTGTGGTGGAGACGGTCGGTTGGTGGTGATTACTGGTAGTGGAGGAGGAGGGTGAGTGGTGGGGCGCCTCTCCCTCACCGTCTTCTGGTGGTGGTGGTGGTGGAGGTGGTTGGTGACGTTGGTGGTGGTATACTCCCTCTGCTGCCTCGTCAACCTCGCTTCCACCTAATATAAATATATGAATAAATAAGTACATAAATAATTTACTAAATAAATAAATTAATACATAAATAAATACATTTATAACCAGACATAGACGCCTACACTTCACCACCAATACATATATAAGTAAATACATAAATACATAAATAAACACCGAAATATATACTAGAGCAAGATTGGTCAGTAGTGCAATTTATTTATTTTTTTATCTCACTTCCTTTTGGTCCTAGACTCCTAGAGAATGCCATTTCATCACTACCAAAGATCAGTAGAACATCGACCCTATTTATCCATACTATCTCCTTAAATGGGACAAAATATAACATTGCTAAGAATTAAGTGTGTTTACCTCAATAGATCGGCTATTCTAAGACGTTTTATCCCATTAGTTTGGTGATTATAATAAATAATCACAAAACAAAACACAAATAAATACCTTGAAGGCGAGCCTGATGTGGCCGGGTTATGGCTTGAAGGGAATCTAAATCTACACTAAGAAAGGATAAATAAATACAGGTATAAAAAAATACCCCTCAGCTCAGTTTAAATTGGAATCCCCAGAGAACCGCTCTCGGGTAGAATGGTTCGCGGGGATTGTGAAAATCGAATATGAATTAGGATTGGAAGATTTTAATATATCATACCCTTACCTGATTATAACACTAACTCAGAATTGGAATCTAACATGCCTACTACTGTATAAAACTTGGCGAAGTAGTGTTGACTCACCTTCGTCGGGAGAGGAGGCTGGGTTGTAGGAGGATACTATGGTGTTGAAGGAGTGGAAGACGTTGGGGAAGGATGAGGCCCTCTCGAACATGGAGATGAGGCGGGAGACTGGGGTGGGCGCCCCTTCCTCCATGATGGCCACCCCCAGGGGCACCTCTGGGGGCGTGGGTAGGGGCGTGTCTCTTCCTCGCGGTAGTGTGGCGGATCCTGTGGGGTGGAGGGCAGAGAATAAGTCGAGTCTTACAATGTGTCGTTCGTTAAGAGGGTAACACTATCTATCTATCAATATGCTCAGGCCCAATCCCCATTTTGGGGGTAGCCGACTCAAGACAGAGCAAGAACAGGGAAAACACAAAAACAACATAAAACAACAAATAAACACAGATAAAAAGCACAAACTCACACACATCCAGCTCACCCAGGAGAAGACCCAGAGACCAGGGTCACCAAGGTCGCTCCAGCACTCCCCCGGCCCCCGACCACCCGGAGAGGTTCCGATCTCGGCAGGCAGACATGCAGCGGAGCCAAAGCCACAAGCCCTCCCACCACACTTCCAGGTGCACCCTTCATATTAATCGTCTCCCTGGGCCAGGCACCTGATGGACTATTATCTAGTCCAACTTGCGCCCGACCCCTTACTCCAAATGACCACGTGTTCACTCAACTATTCACAAGCATTCTCCATTCACTCCTGTCCACCACCACTTCCCCTGCCTGATCTATAGTCATTCCTCTATCATCCAAAGCCTTTCTTACACAGTCTCTCCATCTCAATGGGGGTCTTCCTGCCCTTCTATCTCCCCTTGTACCTGACTCACATATTCTCTTTGTAAGCCTTTCATCTCCCATTCGTTCAACATGACCATACCACCTCAGCACCCTTCTGTCCACTCTGGCTGACAAATGTTCCTGCTGCCCCACTCTCCTACGTATCTCTTCATTCCTCACTCTGTCTCTACGAGTAACTCCACACATAGGTAAAGAGGGTAACACACGAGAGCTTTTATCATCACATTAGATGGTCAACAGTTTTCCGGCATCATTTTCTAGACACCCCACCAGGGATTGAACCCTGGATCAAGTGTTTAACAGGCAAACGTGCTGCCAAGTACACCACACCGTCCATATTATACAGTATATGTGTGATGGATTGTTCTTGAGTGGTATTGCTTGATTAATAATTATATTTATCTCCACTTGCTGAGAGCTACTTATGCACCTCACTGGCCTGATTGGAGTGCACAAATATCTGCTGTGTTCCAGTATGACGATCCAGATGACCAGTTTTGTGTCAGGATGCAATAACTCTTCATTTCGACGGTGTGGTGTGGTTGGTAGTACGTTTGTCTGTTGATCACTTGATCTAAGGTTCAATCTTAAATGGGGTGTGTGGGGAATTATAGTAATTTACTAGTTACCGCAATTTTTTTTTTTTTTTTTTTTTTTTTCTATGTGATTGAGGGAGGCAAAAGGCATAACTGCCTATAGCGAGTGCCTCCCCCATAGTTGAAAGAGTGACAGGGCCAAAATGCCTGGACACACGGAGTTTGAAGCAATTTAAGTCATAGGAAGAGGGAAAGACTGATTCTGGGAGAGAGTTCCAGAGCTCAGATGTTGAGTAGAAGAAAGTTTGAGAGTAACGTTTCACTCTTGGATTGGAGAGTTGCACAGAGTAGGGGTGGGATTGAGTTGCAAGACGGGTACCACGTGCCCTACGTAAAGGAGGTGGTATGCACTGGGATAGCTCTGAGGAACACTGATTATTATAGTAGCGATAGAATAGCGAGAGAGATGCAACATTGCAATTACAATGATGGAATGGACTAGGAATACTGGCATAAGTCTGAAATCTTTTTATTCTACTCGTGACGGTAACTCGAACCTTTTACAATCAAAGTTACTTAAAGCAGTTTTAAATATACAGTAACTGCGGTGTAACTTAAGAGCTTTATTCCTGAAATCACTTATAAAAGCTTTACAATCAAACTCTACTTTTGACTCAACTCTTGAAGCTCTATGATAACGTCTTTCAATAGTCCCCAACCCCAAAATTATTTGTATATGAATAAGCTGTGTAACCAAAATGTGTCAATATAGTCATTTATAAAACCTGTGCAATCCAACATTACCCGTCATAATACCACCTCGGAAACAAATACTGTAATTATTTGAATGTTAAACTTTTTGAGTGCCTTCAGGGTTAAGGGGAGATGGGTCGTTTTTTCTGTTCCCCCTTCTTCCTCATGTTCAGACTGCCCATAATGTCACCTAAAAGAGTTGCACGTACTGGTAGCTGTCCTTTGTAATATGTAATAAAAATTATTATAAATATGTAGGCTATATATGTATGTACTGTATGTATGTATTTGCATATGTATGTGTGTATGTGTATGTATGTGTACATTTGTGTAAATGTACAGTAATTAAGTTACTTTATCGGAGTGCTTCAGAGTAAGGATATGAGATGCCCTTTAAGAGAAAGTTTTTCTCTTAAAGGGCTCAGCCTTATATGTAAAAAAAACATCCATTAGATGCCCCTTCGATATTAATTTCTACATTTTTCGGTAGAAAAATGTCACGGCCGAAGGCCGATTCCTCCACAACTACAGGCTCGCTATCGTTCGCCAGGGAAAATATCGACACCTAAAGGGCACGGAAGGTCTTAATATTGACAAAAAAATGGGGCGAAAGGTTTTAAAATCGACAAACTAATGGGGCAAACGTCTTAAAATCTCAAAAACTAATGGGGATAAGCATTAGGAAGAAAGGGGACCAGAAAAACTGCCTATTTCCCCTTAAGCTATTACAACCGTCATAACAATTTTAGTGAGTGACTGTACCTGGGTGTTGCCGGTGGGGGTGTACCATCCTCCGGGGGGGCTCTGGGTCCGGGGAGCTGCTGGGGGATGTCTCTGGGGTGTTGAGGGAGGAGGTGACACTGACGGCTGGGGTGGCAGGGGTACCCAGGCTGACTACACCCCCCAGGACCACCGGACCACCCACGCCCACCGCTCCTCCACCTTTGTTGTTCATCTGTTGGGGGAGACGGGGTGATTGTTAGTTAACCCTTTCAGTATTATAACTACACCTAAAACATATTTTGGCTAAAAATATGTAATTTGGGCTTAACACTATCTGATGTGACGTATTGTGGGTAATTATCATAGGCTGTTTCATTAATATGGAGGTGTTTGCTTTCTTTTTTGCCATTTTCGAATAATGTACTTTAGTTTGTCCCCTACCCTGTACGCCATCCCAGGCTGTGCCTTTAAAAATGCACAAATCTATTTCGATGGGGGGTCTTGGGGGGGTATTTATTGGAAGCAAACTAAAAAACCTCCCCTTAAGCTTGGTAAGGTTTGGTTAGGTGTGATTATTTACGGGTTATGATCCAGATCATCCTTATACGATTGACCGGTGGATTGCACTGGCCTAAGAAGATAATTAATTTGAGGGATGGCATCGCTCTCATGAACTCCTTGAGGATTATGACGCGTTTTAGCAGTTTATTTTGGCTATCATTAGACGATCTTTTGCAGTTTAGGAAGGAGCTCTAGGAATCTAAGGGTGTCAAAGCCAACTCAATTATGCCTCTGACTCCCACAAATCCTTCATAAGCTAAATATAATCATGTAGTGATAGCCAAAATGAATTGCGAAAATGCGTCATAATCCTCAAGGGATTAATGTAAGCTAGGTTTGGTTAACTTTGGCTCGGATAGGTTTGGTTAGGTCAGCTTAGGCATGATTTGGTTTAGTTAGGTTTGGAATGGTTTGGTTAGGCTAGGCATGTCTTGGTTCCAGTATTCTTCTGGAATACTGCGTTCAATCCTGGTGCCCTTATTACCAAAAAGATATAAACAAGCTAGAACGAGTTCAACGTAGAGTTACCAAAATGATACCTAGCCTAAAGAACAAACCATACGAAGAGCGTCTTAGAGAATTAAATCTATTTCCTTTAACCCAGCGCAGATTAAGAGGCGACTTAATTCAAGTGTTCAAAATCATCAAAGGCATCGACAATATGAACTGTAGTAAGTACTTCACTATCGACCAATCTAATTACACGCGGGGAAACGGTTGCAAAATTATTGGTAAATCTTTTAACTCGCACGAATCTAAGAATTTCTTCTTCAATCGAGTTGTCAACTTGTGGAATGGGCTTCCCCGAGACGTTATAGACTGCAGCACCGTTGATTCATTTAAATTCCGCCTAGACAAATATCTCGCATCAAACCCGCGACTGACTGCGTTTGTAAATGAATAACTTTATCCTCCCCTCAGTTACTAACCCATATGTCCCCTACTAACTTCCTAGTCCTGCCACGTTAGTGGCAGGGCAGTAGTTCCCTTTCCAATGTTCCCTTACCCACTCTAAACCACTGTTTGGACACTTGATCCTCAGTGTTTTGGAGGACAAGCAACCTAGAAGGGTCACTAGATCTGTTGTTGCTTGATTTCCTTTGTACTCCTTTGTACTCCTTTGTTTGGCTAGGTTAGGTTTGTGGCTAGGTTAGGTTTGAGGCTAGGTTAGGATTGACTAAGCTAGGTTCGACTATAATATTCAAGGTTAGTTATGATTGCCCTTACTAAACTAAACATAGCGAAGGTTTCACGGCGCTCTTATTGATGGGTTGTGGAGGAGGGGGTGGTTGTATGGGGGTTTATGATCATGGTTGGAGTTCTATGGTTGTGGTTGTGATCTTCTTACAGTCTGGTGGTTGATGGGTTGTGGGGGGGGGGGGGCATGGATTGGTTGTATGGGGGTTTGAAGGTTGTGGTGAGAGTTCTATGGTTGTGATGGTGGGGTTTTCTTACAGTTTGGTGGTTGTAGAGGGGGGTTTCTTGGGTTGGTTGCATGGGGGTTATATGGTTGTATTGGGGTTATTAGAGTTGTAATGGGGGTCTATGGTTGTGGTGGTGGCGGTTTTCTTACAGTCTGGTGGTTAATGGAGGGGGTGGTTTCTTAGGTTGGTTGTATGGGGGTTTTATGGTTGTGGTGGGAGCTATATGGTTGTGGTGGAGAGGGTGTTTCTTGGGTTGGTTGGATGGGGGCTATATGGTTGTGGTGGAGAGGGTGTTTCTTGGGTTGGTTGGATGGGGGTTATATGGTTGTGGTGGAGAGGGTGTTTCTTGGGTTGGTTGGATGGGAGCTATATGGTTGTGGTGGAGAGGGTGTTTCTTGGGTTGGTTGGATGGGGGTTATATGGTTGTGGTGGAGAGGGTGTTTCTTGGGTTGGTTGGATGGGAGCTATATGGTTGTGGTGGAGAGGGTGTTTCTTGGGTTGGTTGGATGGGGGCTATATGGTTGTGGTGGAGAGGGTGTTTCTTGGGTTGGTTGGATGGGGGTTATATGGTTGTATTGGAGTTATTAGAGTTGTGGTGGAGGTTTTTCGGTTGTTGTTTTCTTCTCTTACAGTCTGGTGGTTGATGGGTTGTGGTTGTGGAGTGGGTATTTTGGGGTTGGTTGTATGGGGGTTATATGGTTGTGGTGGGGCGTTTTTTTTTTTTTTTTTTTTTTTTTTTTTTCCTTACATTCTGGTGGTTGATGGGTTGTGGTGGAGGGGGTGGTTTCTTGGGTTGTTGTTGTTTACGGCGCCTGGGTCGGTACTTGTAGTTGGGGTGTTCCGCCATGTGCCGCAGCCGCAGACGCTCAGCCTCCTCCACGTACGGTCGCCGGTCCAAGTTCGTGAACGATCGCCATTTTTTACCTGCGGGGGGAAGAAGGATGGGGTTGTTAGAGAGAGATGGGAAAAGGATAATGTAGTTTTTATTATTAAGGGGAGATATCCACTTGAGGGATTTTTTTCTTGACTCCTTTCTCCCTCATGTTTAGCCCCATTGCTTTTCTAATTTTAAGACGTTCGCCCCATTATTTTGACGATTTTAAGAACTTTCGACCCATTTCTGTCAATTTTAAGACTTTTCGTGCCATTTAGGTGTCGATTTTATCCTGGCGAGCGTTAGCGAGCCTGTTATTTAAGAGGAACCGGCTTTCAGCCGGGACATTTTTCTACCGAAAAATGTACAAATTTATCTTCAAAGGGGCTCAAGGGGGTGTAATCTTAAGCTTGATGGATACTTAGAGACCAAACTAAAAACCTCCCCTTAAGGGGAGTTTTTTTTTAATGTAGGCCTATATATTTATTTGTATTTATGTGATTCCATGTTTTTTCTTTTTCTAGTTCCCTCCCTAGATCTCCATCAAGCTTAAGGGGAGGTATTTAGTTTGTACCCTAAACCTCCATCAAGCTTAAGGGGAGGTATTTTGTTTGTACCCTAAACCTCCATCAAGCTTAAGGGGAGGTATTTAGTTTGTACCCTAAACCTCCATCAAGCTTAAGGGGAGGTATTTAGTTTGTACCCTAAACCTCCATCAAGCTTAAGGGGAGGTATTTAGTTTGTACCCTAAACCTCCATCAAGCTTAAGGGGAGGTATTTAGTTTGTACCCTAAACCTCCATCAAGCTTAAGGGGAGGTATTTAGTTTGTACCCTAAACCTCCATCAAGCTTAAGGGGAGGTATTTAGTGTGTACCCTAAACCTCCATCAAGCTTAAGGGGAGGTATTTAGTTTGTACCCTAAACCTCCATCAAGCTTAAGGGAGGTATTTAGTTTGTACCTAAACCTCCATCAAGCTTAAGGGGAGGTATTTAGTTTGTACCCTAAACCTCCATCAAGCTTAAGGGGAGGTATTTAGTTTGTACCCTAAACCTCCATCAAGCTTAAGGGGAGGTATTTAGTTTGTACCCTAAACCTCCATCAAGCTTAAGGGGAGGTATTTAGTTTGTACCCTAAACCTCCATCAAGCTTAAGGGGAGGTATTTAGTTTGTACCCTAAACCTCCATCAAGCTTAAGGGGAGGTATTTAGTTTGTACCCTAAACCTCCATCAAGCTTAAGGGGAGGTATTTAGTTTGTACCCTAGACCTCCATCAAGCTTAAGGGAAGGTATTTAGTTTGTACCCTAAACCTCCATCAAGCTTAAGGGGAGGTATTTAGTTTGTACCCTAAACCTCCATCAAGCTTAAGGGGAGGTATTTTGTTTGTACCCTAAACCTCCATCAAGCTTAAGGGGAGGTATTTAGTTTGTGCCCTAAACCTCCATCAAGCTTAAGGGGAGGTATTTAGTTTGTACCCTAAACCTCCATCAAGCTTAAGGGGAGGTATTTAGTTTGTACCCTAACCTCCATCAAGCTTAAGGGGAGGTATTTAGTTTGTACCCTAAACCTCCATCAAGCTTAAGGGGAGGTATTTAGTTTGTACCCTAAACCTCCATCAAGCTTAAGGGGAGGTATTTAGTTTGTACCCTAAACCTCCATCAAGCTTAAGGGGAGGTATTTAGTTTGTACCCTAAACCTCCATCAAGCTTAAAAATGACACTCCCTTGACCCCCTTTCAAGATAAATTTGTACATTTTTCGGTAGAAAAATGTCCCGGCTGAAAGCCAGTTCCTCTTAAATTACAGGCTCGCTGTCGCTCGCCAGGATAAAATCGACACCTAAATGGCACGAAAGGTCTTAAAATTGACAGAAATGGGGCGAAAATTCTTAAAATAGCCAAACTAATGGGGCAAACGTCTTAAAATCTCAATAGCAGTGGAGTTAAACATGAGGGAGAAAGGGGTTGAGAAAAGAATCCCTCAAGTGGAAATCCCCCCTTAAACAAATACCCCCAAGACCCCCTTTCGAGATATATTTGTGCATTTTCGGTATATTTCTTCGGCCGGTTCCTCTATTATTGCATGCTCGCTATCACTCGCCACGAACAAATCGACACCTAAATGGCACACAGTCTTAAAATCGACACCTAAATGGCACACAGTCTTAAAATCGACACCTAAATGGCACACAGTCTTAAAATCGACACCTAAATGGCACACAGTCTTAAAATCGACACCTAAATGGCACACAGTCTTAAAATCGCCAAAATGACGGGGCAAACGTCATATAAACTCAACACTAGTGGGGATGGTTCAGTTTTTGGTCAATTGTTTTATATATTAATTAATTTTCTAGTTTCCTCCATAAGACTCCATCAAACTTAAAAAAAAACATCCATTAGATCCACCTTGTAGATTAATTTGTAAATTTTTCGGTAGAAAACATTTCCGGCCGAAGGCCGGTTCTTCCAAAATTGCAGGCTCACTATCGTTCGCCAGGAAAAAAAATCGACCCCATAATAGCACGAAAGGTCTTAATATTGACAAAGAAATGGGGCGAAAGGTCTTACAATCGACAAACTAATGCGGCAAACATCTTCAAATTTGAAAACTAATGGGGCTAAGCATGAGGGAGAAGGGAGTCTAGAAAACCCCCCATCTCCCCTTAAGTAAATAACCCGCTTTGTACTATTAAAACATCTACTACACTATACGATTCTGTTCACCCGTGGAAGCATATTTAATGGTCTCACCCTCCCCTGGTCTCACTTCGCACTGCACCACACCTCACACACAACACCCCTTCTCCCCTTACAACACCCCTTCTCCCCGCACAACATCCCTTCTCCCCACACAACACTCCTTATCCCCACACAACACCCCTTCTCCCAACACAACACCCCTTCTCCCCTCACAACACCCCTTCTCCCCGCACAACACCCCTTCTCCCCACACAACACCCCTTCTCCCCTCACAACACCCCTTCTCCCCTCACAACACCCCTTCTCCCCCCACAACACCCTTCTCCCCACACAACACTCCTTCTCCGCTCACAACACCCCTTCTCCCCGCACAACACCCCTTCTCCCCACACAACACCCCTTCTCCCCTCACAACACCCCTTCTCCCCGCACAACACCCCTTCTCCCCACACAACACCCCTTCTCCCCGCACAACACCCCTTCTCCCCTCACAACACCCCTTCTCCCCTCACAACACCCCCTCTCCCCCCCCAACACCCCCTCTCCCTCACAACACCCCTTCTCCCCTCACAACACCCCTTCTCCCCACACAACACCCCTTCTCCCCTCACAACACCCCTTCTCCCCGCACAACACCCCTTCTCCCCACACAACACCCCTTCTCCCCTCACAACACCCCTTCTCCCCTCTCTACACTCTTCAGAAAAATAGGAAAAGTAGAATGTAGATACGAGGTGCCGTTGTAAAGGCTTATCCCTCAATATCTTCACCTGACCTGACACCCACCAGGGACTCCGAGCGGGGGAATTAATAAATGACACACTCCAAGTTGAAATATATCTTCGTTGCTTGATTGATCGTGTGAGGGAGCGTGAGGGTTTGGTCTGAGCCTACCTTGATCTGAGCTCTCCCCTCATCTGTCTGCTGCCAACAGTATCTCTCTCTCTCTCTCTCTCTCTCTCTCTCTCTCTCTCTCTCTCTCTCTCTCTCTCTCTCTCTCTCTCTCTCTCTCTCTCTCTCTCTCTCTCTCGCTCTCGTTTGACTCTCTCTCTCTCTCTCTCTCTCTCCATATAATGTTGGTTGTATAGTATACTCGTTTACAGTTATATATGTGTGTGCAAAATGTAACCATATAATGTTGGTTGTATAATATATATATATATATATATATATATATATACCGGGTATATATATATATATTTATTCAGTAGGCCTATATAGTATGTTCAAATAACACATCTTTGTCTGACATTTATAGGAGATGACCAGGCCTGAGATACACTTCGGGCCTGGCACTAAGGCTAGAAGTGACCACCCCTCTCTCCACATCCCCGCAGCGCGCACATCTCTCACTTTCAGCTCTCTCTTTGCAATTTTAAAGAGATTTTATAAGGCTGAGATATTGAGTCATTCTCTCAGTCTGCGATAATTTGATTGACTTACACAATCTATTTTTCGTTACAGTATTATTTTCATATTTTCGATTTCTTAGTATTCATAACTAATTTGTAAGACATTGAAACAAAATGCAAGTACTATTATTGCGTTGTTTTTAATTGTACCTGAATCACCACAGGGTAAACTAAAAAAATGCCTAATTAAATAACACATACTAATATTAAAGTGTCAAATCTGTGAGTAGATAGACAGACATAAGGATACATAGAAGTAGATAGACAGACATAAGGATACATAGAAGTAGATAGACAGACATAAGGATACATAGAAGTAGATAGACAGACATAAGGATACATAGAAGTAGATAGACAGACATAAGGATACATAGAAGTAGATAGACAGACATAAGGATACATAGAAGTGAATACAATAGCTTCTTTCCGCCAACCAGCGGCGCGTACGATTATATTCATAATTACTTTAAGGAATAACTAACCCCTTCAGTACCTAGGACGCTATATCACATTATATTATGGTTATCAGTAGACGATTTTATGTAGCTTAGGAAGAATCTCTAGGAATTATAGGGATAAAACGACATCCATTGTCCCCCCAACTCCCGCAAGTCCTTCCTAAGCCGAATAGAATCGTCTAATGATAACAACAAGTGAAAGAGTTAGCCATGACATACTGGAAAGGCTAATAGAGAAATGTACTCCCGTGGCGCCAAAGAAATGTACTCCCGTGGCGCCAAAGAAATGTACTCCCGTGGCGCCAAAGAAATGTACTCCCGTGGCGCCAAAGAAAGTCACTCAAACATAATAATCGAAATCGGGAAAAATCTCATTGGCTGCCTCGATACATCATGGGATTTATTGGCTGCCTCGATTCATCATGGGATTTATTGGCTGCCTCGATATATCATGGGATTTATTGTTTTTTCTTGTGCGGTACAATCTGTGGCACTACTTTCACCGACAGGGGTTGTCTCTGTGTGTGGGGAGATAGATGGATAGATAGATAGATAAATATATATATTGGAGAGGGAGGGGGGATCACTATAATTTAATGAAATTTGAATAAATGGCTATACGAGCTTAAATGTGTGTGTGTGCGTGTGTGTGTGTGGGGGGGGGGGGGGTTTCTGGTATGTATGTGTGACTGGTGTATACTTCTGTGTGCATCCATGAGTGCGTTTCGGGTACCGGTATGTATGTGTCTGGTGTGTGTGCGTGTCTACAACTCCAACTTTCTTATAGCCTGAATCTCGCAAGTGGTCAATAGGCGAGTTCACAGATGGGATTTTGTATTGGAGTCATGTGATAAGTTATATGAAACGAGGCACAGATGTAGTGATCAATTTTAAACAGCACACGGCCTAAATCAGGCTAGGTTACGTTAGGTTAGCTTATGTTAAGTTAGGTCAACTTTTGGATAGATTAGCTTAAGTTATGGTAGGTTTGGTTAGTTAGGTTAGAAGAGTTAAGTTATTTTTGTCAGACGTGGGCGTTCCGGAAAGTGATCGTTTTGACTTGACACCAATAATTAATCTCATTTACACGTTTTTAACAAATGTTTGTGCTTTAAATCGTGTCTTAACCACTACTTCCCTCTCATTAGACATAGCTTCCCAAACGCTTGTTCTTCCCAGTGATACAGCTCCTTTCTCTTCCCAGTGATACATCTCCTTTCTCTTCCCAGTGATACATCTCCTTTCTCTTCCCAGTGATACATCTCCTTTCTCTTCCCAGTGATACATCTCCTTTAGTGATACATCTCCTTTCTCTTCCCAGTGATACATCTCCTTTCTCTTCCCAGTGATACATCTCCTTTCTCTTCCCAGTGATACATCTCCTTTCTCTTCCCAGTGATACATCTCCTTTCTCTTCCCAGTGATACATCTCCTTTCTCTTCCCAGTGATACATCTCCTTTCTCTTCCCAGTGATACATCTCCTTTCTCTTCCCAGTGATACATCTCCTTTCTTTTCCTAACAAGGCTTCAGTTTGGCCTCATTTCCTTTTCTCATAAATAACTCAATTTCGGCCGAAGTTTCACTCGTGACGTTTTAAAAGGCCGTTTCCCCTCTTTATACTACACCCACACACACACTCTCCCCCCCCCCCCCCCCCTTTGGCCTCAGCTTTCCCCAGGAGCCATATACTTGCCAACCAAACTCCTTCACAACACGCCAACCAACCAACCAACCAACCAACCAACCAACCAACCAACCAGGGGACCTCCTCCTATTATATACCCTGTTCCAAATAAGTAGGCCAAAACTCTTGAATGTTGTTAAGGGGAGGTTTCTAGTTTGTTTCCTACTCCTCCAGCAATCTTAAAATTTCACCCCCTTGACCCCCTTTCAAGATAAATTTGTACATTTTTCGGTAGAAAAATGTCCCGGCCGAAGGCCGATTACTCTTAAATTACAGGCTCGCTATCGCTCGCCAGGATAAAATCGACACCTAAATGGCACGAAAGGTCTTAAAATTGACAGAATGGGGCGGACATTCTTAAAAATCACCAAACGAATGGGGGCAAACGTCTTAAAATCTCAAAAGCAATGGGGCTAAACATGAAGGAGAAAGGGGTCAAGAAAAAAGTCCCTCAAGTGGATATCTCCCCTTAACCCATTCAGTACCGGTAACATCCTGTTCATTAGGTGCTGATAACTATTATAAGCTATTGTATTTAGCTTAGGAAGGACGTCTGCCCATGGAAGGTTACAGACTATCTTAAGGGGAGGTTTTTAGTTAGTTCCCTAGACTTCCATCAAGCTTAAAATTACTCTCCCTTGACCCCCTTTCAAGATAAATTTGTACATTTTTCGGTAGAAAAATTTCCCGGCCGAAGGCCGGTTCCCCTTAAATTACAGGCTCGCTATCGCTCGCCAGGAAAAAATCGACACCTAAATGGCACGAATGGTCTTAAAATTGACAGAAATGGGGCGAGGGTTCTTAAAATCGCCAAACTAATGGGGCAAGCGTCTTTAAATCTCACAAGCAATGGGGCTAAACATGAGGGAGAAAGAGGTTCAGAAAAAAATCCTCCAGGTGGAATCTCCCCTTAATGAACCCTTTTAGCTACCATAGTATTCTTCCTAAACTTCATAAATTCGTCTAAATGTAGCCGAAATCCAATAAAACATACGTCAGCGGTACTGAAGGGGTTAACCTCTTAACCTCTAAGCTTTCCGGGTGTTTCCTCACCCTCCTCAGCTCCCCGCCATGGAGTGGCTTCGGTCAGCCAGGTTTATTGTGGTCGGCAGGGAGGGTTCTGTGGGGGGCGCTCGGTTATGGCCTCGGCCTTGCTCGGGGCCTTGGGGCTGTTCGGCCAGGCAGCTTGGGGAACAGCAACAACAACAACAAAACCTCTATAACTCCCAAAAGACTAGAATAATCGGTGTGGAAATGTCTAGCCCATTTGCTCTAGTCCTTACAGAGTTATAGAGGTTAGGGTACACTATTTCTGGCCTACCAATTTGGACCAGGTATAATATTTTCGTTATACAGTGTTCATATATCGGTTGACATACAATAGTTAGGCAATAAATCATATTCTTCGCTCAATGAAATTATAATTGTAATGATTTGTTTTGCTTTCGATTTTGTCTACTGTATTCTTTTTATAGCCATTTGGTTCTTACCCCTGTGTATTAATTTTATTTTCTTGCCTCAATGAAAAGCGTAAATGGTTCACGAATGTTGATAAGTAACTGTATAAAGTGCTAAAAGAATGAGCAATTGATGGTGAGGCACCAGCAATAGGTAATATCAAGGTTAATTTGCCTTAAATACCAACCACCAATTCCTGGTTTGATTAAATTAAGCTTCTTTCCCGGTTGAATACGAAATTTAGGGCTTCGCGGAAATGTGTATCTCTGTACAAATGATGAGCGTTCCCCGGTGCGGCTTATTGCATCGGGGTCGTGCTTCCGTGCTCGGGCCGGGGAGGAAAAGAAAGTTCCCACCGAGAGACTCCTAACATACTGGAGGAGGGAAGGCAAGAATACAGCACATCCAGGCTAAGGGAAATGTTGGAGGGGGGGGGGGGTTTCTTGTTCTTGTTTTTGTTTTTGTTAGTTTCTATATTATTATCATCATCATCTCATTATTATCATTGTTGTTGTTGTTGTTCTTCTTGTCTGGTGGTAGTGGTAGTGTTGCAGTTGTCATGGTTGTCATTTGTTTGTTGTTTTCGTTGTTGTAGTTTGGTGGTAGTGATGCAGTCGTCATGGTTGTAGGTATTGGTGTTGTTTTTATTGTTGTTACCTCGGCCAACAAAACCATAGTGAAGTTAAAGAAGGTTCCCACTGAGAGAATACAAGGTAGAAGGGAAGGCAGCAATAAGGTATATAGAATACAAGGTAGAAGGGAAGGCAGCAATAAGGTATATAGAGAATACAAGGTAGAAGGGAAGGCAGCAATAAGGTATATAGAATACAAGGTAGAAGGGAAGGCAGCAATAAGGTATATAGATCCAGAAGCCAAAATGGGGTGCTTTACCAAGTCAGACACTCACGCCATATCAGGCCATCTGGATTTTTTTACTTTTTCATACTACGTTTCGCAGTCATTCTTCCAAAATTACATACAATCGTCTAATGATAACAAGGATAAACTGAAGAATTGCGTCCTCAAATATATAAAATCGTCTAATGGTAACCAAAATAATGCGTCAAATTACGTCCTCATATACTACAAGAGTTAAGGGGAGGTATTTAGTTTGTTCCCTAGACCTCCATCAAGCTTAAAATTACACCCCCTTGAGTCCCTTCAAGATAAATTTGTACATTTTTCGGTAGAAAAATGTCCCGGCCGAAGGCCGGTTCCTCTTAAATTACTGGCTCGCTATCGCTCGCCAGGATAAAATCGACACCTGAATGGCATGAAAGGTCTTAATATGGGGTGAAAGTTCTTAAAATTGCTAAACTAATGGGGCAAACTTTTTATAGTATCAAAAGCAATGGGGCTGAACATGAGGGAGAAAGGGGTCAAGAAAAAAATCCCTCAAGTGGAGATCTCCCCTTAAGAGGTTTCTCAGATGACACACGGGAAACCTTCCATGTTTCTGTTTCACCACTTTCACTTCCTATTTCTATTTGGAATTCAGCATTTCACCACTATGCGGGGTGGTTATGTAGCAATGTTTTCAACGTGTATAATATAATATCAAAATGTTATAAATATTCGTAATGTTGGTCATTTACTTTAAACCTTTCCCTTAAATTTAACGGTAAAAACGTAGATTATGACATTGCGTATTTAATATTACATTTTTTTTTTTTTTTTTTTTTTTTTTTTTTTTTAAATTTAAAGGTAGGGTATTACAGTTTATTAACGTATTGTACTTATAAATTACCGTACTGTAATAAGAGTGTAACAACAACTAGTATTGTTGCTGGTTAGGTATGCTTGTGACCATTAGTAATACGGCACTACAGTATGTTGGCATTAAGGGGCAGATCTCCACTTGAGGGATTTTTTATCTTGACCCCTTTCTCCCTCATGTTTAGCCCCATTGCTTTTGATATTATAAAACGTTCGCCCCATTAGTTTAGCGATTTTAAGAACTTTCACCCCATATTAAGACCTTTCGCGCCATTCAGGTGTCGATTTTATCCTGGCGAGCGATAGCGAGCCTGTAATTTAAGAGGAACCGGCCTTCGGCCGGGACATTTTTCTACCGAAAAATGTACAAATTTATCTTGAAAGGGACTCGAGGGGGTATAATTTTAAGCTTGATGGAGGTCTAGGGAACAAAGTAAATACCTCCCCTTAATACTGCCTGTACTTTGACTAGAATACTTTAACAGTGTGTATGATATCCAATCTGTCGTGCAAGGTTATGACAATGTACTTGATACACTGTAAAGCAACAAGGCTATAATAATGGACAATGTATTCAAGCTGATTATATTAATTGTAATTTTATCTTTATATAATTTTATATTCGCCTTTCTATCCTTATAACCTCCGCCATCGTAGTTGGAGAAGGTTATGTTTTTGCCTCCGTTTGTCTGTCCGTTTATTTGCAAACAAGTTATCTCAAACAATCTTTTAACCGATGTCCACGAAATTTGGTGGGCAGATAGGATATGCTAAGAAGGTATTCCATGTTGGAGGCGATCGGTAGAGCGCCTACCTCTTCCAGCGTAGGTGGAGTGCCTCTCTAGTTTTAAATGGGTTTAAATTGGTTTATCATTATTTAAATTGGGTTTAAATTGGTTTATCATTACCAGTATATCTTTAATGGGTGAATTATTATGGTATATTGTACACTTTAATATTCATTTTCATTCTTTTAATAAACAATTTTTTTTCAGTGTAGTTCTTAAAAGTCTCGTTCTGAAAAGAGAAAAGAACAGGAGACGCACAGTAGATACAGCGAAGAGTAAAAGACACAGCCATAGGTGATTATTGGGATTATTTATTAAGATTTAACAGGAAAGAGAAGAGAGAGAGAGAGAGAGAGAGAGAGAGAGAGAGAGAGAGAGAGAGAGAGACTATAACTACTGTAATGTTTCACGGTACGACTATACCCTTGACATTTCCTTCCACTCTCACTCACACTCCTCTCATTATTCCTTCTCACACACACTCGTAACTTACTCTCTCTCTCTCTCTATGTCTATCTATCTCTCTCTCTCTCTCTCTCTCTCTCTCTCTCTCTCTCTCTCTCTCTCTCTCTCTCTCTCTCTCTCTCTCTCTCTCTCTCTCTCTCCTATATATCCATCTATCCACACACATGCACTCTTACACTCGTCGCACACATTACTTATCCCACTTTAACTATGTGTGTTGCTTTCTCATTTGCATATTTTGTTTACATGTTAGAAGTATGCTATTTTGATCTTCCTCCTGGCGACTAATTTTAACTTAGTAAGAACCTTACACTGAATGAAATTGGTGGAATGTCTTTTATCTTTTTTTTAACTTATAACTATTTATTTTGAGGTTGATAGTGTTTGGAATCAGCCCAGTCCCTGTTTCGCCCTATTAGTTTGGATATGTTATGACGTTTCGCCCTATTAGTTTGGATATGTTATGACGTTTCGCCCTATTAGTTTGGATATGTTATGACGTTTCGCCCTATTAGTTTGGATATGTTATGACGTTTCGCCCTATTAGTTTGGATATGTTATGACGTTTCGTTATTAATCTTAAAATTCCGGGTTCAAATCCCGATGTGTCAATGGAAAGATATTATTGGGATAGAATTTGGGTTTTACTTGGTTTCACTACATTACCACAAAGCCCACCAAGACGACATAAAAATACCCTCGCTATTTTCAATATATATATATATTATTAGCATTGTTTGAATATAGTTCCATATTCAAAATATGCAATGGGTGCACTGTATGGTTAGGGAGAGGTCAGGTGAAGGGAATGAGGATAAGCCTTGACAACGGCACCTCGTATCTACTTTTCGAAGAGTGGAGAAGGGGTGTTGGAGAGAGAGGAAGCTGTTGGAGTGGCTTTCTTATGTGTGTTGTGAGGGAAGAAAGGTTGTTGGAGAGAGAGAGAGAGAGGGGAAGCTGTTGGAGTGGCTTTGTTATGTGTGTTAAGAGGGGAGAAAAGGTGTTGGAGAGAGAGAGACGCTGTTGGAGTGGCTTTGTTATGAGACTCAATATGTTGTGTTTGAGAGAGAGTTCTCTGAAATTGTGACGTGAGACGGCTAGACAGTGGTGATGCAGCTTCGAGAGGTCGGAGCTGCAATGAGCCAGAGAGAGACAACCAGGCCCCGTAGGTTTGCAAAGATAAGACTACAAACGAGCCGATTCTAGCACTCGCCTGTCTCGTTGTTTTGCTTGCCACCTGGAGTAAGACCTCCTGGTTTATCGTGTTACGTAATTGAATCTACATGTTGTAAGCTTTTGTTCATAGGTCAAGTTGGGACACTATTACACACACACACACACACACACACACACACACACACACTAAAAAACAAAAAAAAACAAAAAAAAAGTATCAGTAGTACTGATTATTTTCCAAATTCGATCTTTACTATGAATTTCCCGGTAGAAATTGTATAATTTTACTGGGGGTCTATTTTCCCAGCTGTATTTTATGCCGACACTTGGTCGGAGGGAGTGGTGGGTGGAGAGAGAGAACCTTCTGCTTTGCTTGCCTTACCTTCCACTTAGTATATTTTTTTAGAATTAAGTTCGGACTGCCTAGTAGGGACCGCAAGGTCTGCGCATGGTGTGTATCTATGTAACTATATGTCACTCACTCTGTGTTTCTACCAGTCAGTAACGTTCCCCTGGTTCCCAAACGTTTCCCCACATTAGCCACAGTTAACAGGGACCAAAGGGGAGCGACACACCACACACTGTTAACGGTGAACTCTTGCCTCACCTAAGGTCTTCACGCTACACAGAATTACCTCACACGTCATCTAGGCCGCAAACCATAGGGGCCGCGTTCGCCATTTGTATGCGACCTAGAAGCATACACATACTTACCCGATATGTGTTAAGGCTCACGGCACTTGCGCTACTTTTATTATTCCAATTATTCCAGAACTATTACGGCAACTTTGGGGGACACATGTTACAGGCAGCTTTGTCTTTTGTCTCCTTCACTCACATAGGAAAAATAAATATATTATTATATACATTTTATCCTAGCATAACCTGACTCTGTCTAAGCTAACCCCTACCTTACCTGATCTTACCTATCATAGCAGGTGACATAGATTAGGCTGGGTTTGGGTTGGTTAGGAATAGATATTTTGATTGTTTTGGTAATAAAAGGAGTAATGAGAACGTATGAACTGGTCCCTTATTTCGGAAATATACTGTACAGTGTGGATGGCTTCTATTCGTATGGGAGCACGGGCATTTTGGTTTGCGGCCAATTTGGTTCGCAGTCCGTTTCGTTCGCGGCCTCTTTGGTAGGCGGCCCCTTTGGTTCGCGGCATCTTTGGTTGGCGGCCGTAATGACTGTATACCTAGGATTAACAGGGTGGCAATCAAAAACTATTCTCATCACCTTTGGATTTTCAACTCTATTCTGGCTATGTGACGCTGGTATTATCCTTTCAGTAGTCCAGGTTGCATTCTTTCATTATATGCTGGCCATTATTAGACGATCTTATTAAGCTTAGGAACTTGTGTGAAGTTAAAAGTGTATTGAAATAGTGTTTATCCCTTTGACTCTCATATAGCTTCGTTCTATACTGAACAGAATCGTCTAATGATAGACAAAACTAGAGGAGCACTCGGTAGAGCACATATCTCTGCCTGGTTGGTTCTTTACCATTAATATCATAGCCCTAAATTTTCTTCTATAGCTGGGTTCCAGGATATGATCTGGATCGCCTTCTAAATTGAATCACTTCTTCTATGGCGCATATTCTATCTGCCCACCAAATGTTGTGGATGTCGCTTCTTAACTTTGTAAGATATATTGTTTACAGACAGACAAGGGGGGGGGGGAGTGGTTTATATATTGGTCGATATATTTATTAATATTATTTTATTTATTATTATAGAGGCAGAGAATGTGTGTGTGTGTGTGCGGTGTGTGTGTGTGTGTGTGTGTGTGTGTGTGTAATAATAATAATAATAATAATTAACGGTTTATTCACAAAAGCAGTCCGAAGGCTGAAAATATACAAGGAAGTTGATACATAAGGGTACAAAGAGTGCATTATAGTATAGTTAAGGGTAAAAAGAGTGCACTATAGTATAGTTAAGGGTAAAAAGAGTGCATTATAGTATAGTTAAGGGTAAAAAGAGTGCACTATAGTATAGTTAAGGGTAAAAAGAGTGCATTATAGTATAGTTAAGGGTACAAAGAGTGCATTATAGTATAGTTAAGGGTAAACAGAGTGCATTATAGTATAGTTAAGGGTAAAAAGAGTGCATTATAGTATAGTTAAGGGTAAAAAGAGTGCATTATAGTATAGTTAAGGGTAAAAAGAGTGCATTATAGTATAGTTAAGGGTAAAAAGAGTGCATTATAGTATAGTTAAGGGTAAAAAGAGTGCATTATAGTATAGTTAAGGGTAAAAAGAGTGCATTATAGTATAGTTAAGGGTAAAAAGAGTGCATTATAGTATAGTTAAGGGTAAAAAGAGTGCATTATAGTATAGTTAAGGGTAAAAAGAGTGCATTATAGTATAGTTAAGGATAAAAAGAGTGCATTATAGTATAGTTAAGGATAAAAAGAGTGCATTATAGTATAGTTAAGGGTAAAAAGAGTGCATTATAGTATAGTTAAGGGTAAAAAGAGTGCATTATAGTATAGTTAAGGGTAAAAAGAGTGCATTATAGTATAGTTAAGGGTAAAAAGAGTGCATTATAGTATAGTTAAGGGTATAAAGAGTGCATTATAGTATAGTTAAGGGTACAAAGAGTGCATTATAGTATAGTTAAGGGTACAAAGAGTGCATTATAGTATAGTTAAGGGTAAATTTTATTTATTTATATATTTATTTGGTATTTATTTTTTTTTTTTTTAAAGTTTCCTCTCTAGACTTCCATCACGCTTAATTAAATACCCGCAAGACCCCCATTTGAGATAAATTCGTGCATATTTTCGGTAGAAAAATGCCCTGGCCCCATTACATTCTAAGATGTTCGTCCAATTAGTTTGGCGATGTTGAGAGTTTTTGCACTATTTCTTGTCAATATTAAGACTGTTCGTGCCCTTTGGGTGTCTGGGAATATTCCTGCGTGTTTATAGTGTGCAGGTGAAGGACAGGTGAATGTGGTGAGAGGTGACAGGTGATGCAGGTGTGTTAATGGGCGAGCCCACACTGGCGGATCTGGTGTTTGAGTCAGGTTAACGTGGCTTCAAACGCGCCACAGGTATCTGTTGACCTCATTCGAAAGTTTGCATGTGCTCAATGACGTCATCCAAGATCAACGAGTAGAAATAATAAGGATTATGATTGACATTAACCCTTTCAGTACCGGTGACGGTTTTTTTTCATCTTTTTCTGGTAACTATTAGACGATTTTATTTAGCTTAGAAAGGATGTGTGGTATCTAAAAGGATCAATTGAGATGGTTTGTAGCCTTTTCATTGTTAGAGTAATTCCTTAGCTGAATATAAATCATCGAATAGTTGGCAGAATATAATGAAAAGGACGTCACCGGTACTGAAGGGGTTAAAGGGTTTGGAAGTGTCCGTTAAGGGGGTAGTGGTTAGTTTTTGGTCTATGTATTTATGTTTTTTAGTTTCCTCGCTAGACCTTCATCAGGCTTTTAAAAACACTCTCTAGACTTCCTTCAAGATAAACTTTTAAATTTTTCTATAGACAAATTTCCCAGCCGAAGGCCGGCTTCTCTTAAAATGGCACGAAAGGTATTGATATTGATATAGAAATGGGACGAAAGGTTGAAGTGGGATCTTTGAGATGATTTTTAATTTAGCTTGATAAAGGTCTAGGGAACAAACTGAAGCAAATATACAGTATATCCCGGTAATACTAAAGAACATATCAATATATAAAATAACGTCCCCTTAAGTTTAATGACAGGTATGGTACCGGTATTAACAGGTGTGGTGGTGACAAGTATGGTTGTGACAGGTATGGTGGTGACAGGTATGATATTGACAGGTGTGGTGGTGACAAGTGTGGTGGTGACAGGTATGATATTGACAGGTGTGCTGGTGACAAGTGTGGTGGTGACAGGTATGATATTGATAGGTGTGGTGGTGACAGGTATGGTATTGGCAAGTACAGTACAGCGCCACACCTGATAACACGGAAGTAGCGGAGTCACGCGCCAGGTCAGGTCAGGTGTTGACCTTTACTGACCTTGCTTCTCTCCCACCTCACCTAGGTCACGCTCAAACGACCTTCAGAGATTTCACACATTATTCCTGCCCTTTATTCATGTTTGTATTATTATTATTATTATTATTATTATTATTATTATTATTATTATATTTATTTCATTAATTAGGTTTATTTGTTAGTTAATTGGTGGGTTGGTGATAATATGAATATATATATATATTTATTTATTTGCATTTCAGTACGACAACGAATACTTTATTATATTTTGGCAAACAATATGTGTATCAGTTAACTAATATACTGGAAATGGAAAGGGGTGTAATCTCATTTAAGTAGGTGGGTAGTGGGATGCATAAAGCTGGGAGCTTGGTGGATGAGGTGGGAGAGAAGGTGCAGCAAGGGAGGAGGGTTGTAGGTACGCTGAAAGTACTGCCAAGCAATAGGGTGATGAGCATGGGAGTATATGAGTCACTGCATGATAGTGTGGTAATCCTAACATTGGCTTGCGAGAGTGAAGCTTGGACTTTATTGAAAAATTTAATTCATGAGTTAATGGAGAAGTGCTTTTGGAGTCACTTGGAGGGTAGACAGACGAATAAGGAAGTACGAGAGTAATGTGGTGTGGATGTAGATGTGTTGGAGAGTGTGGAAAGGAACACCTTGAGGTGGTTTATTTATGTGGTGCTTATGGTGAGTGAGAGAGTGAAGAGTGTGTGAGAGTGTGGTGGAAGGGCAAAGAGGGAACAGACCGAGAATATGATGGAAGGATGGAGTTAAGAGGTATGTGAGAGTGAAAAAATGGCTTAAAGAGTTGTTGAGACCGAGAATGAGATGGGGGGATGGAGTTTAGAGGTATATGAGAGTGAGAAAATGGCGTACAGAGTGTTTGAGAGTCAGATGGAAGGGTTGAAAGGGAATGAGCGAGAATGAGATGAAAGGATGTAGTCGAGAGGTATATGAATGAAAGTGATGTGAGGTGATGGCCGAGAAGTATTGAGGCGGTGTATTCATGGCCACCCCCTCAGGACCTAAAGCTTCTGGCAATATATAGATAAATATACAGTAGTAATATCCTGTACCATTCATATATTTCACACATTATTCTGACCCTCTGCTTATCTTTGTTTGTCCCCTTAACCCTTTCAGTTTGATGAAGTTTATATTTGAATCGTTGCAACTCAACCAGTAGACAATTTCCACCAGTAGATCTCAACCAGTACCAGGTTAATCAGAGAGTATCAAACCAGTGCTTAAACGAACTCCATCTAACCTGACCTTACCTAAGTGTATTGGTTGAGAGCTAGCGGTACTGGTTGAAAAGGTCTACTGATTGAGATATCCGGAAAGTGTTAATTCTCTTTATCCTTTCAACTATACAGTATACTGTATAATAGGCTGGCTGTAACACACATTTTTGTTATGTAACTGAATTTATTTATCGGATTTCAACTAATGAGGCTGTTAACATGTTTACTAAAGTACTGCTTCTCAATTGGAATTCAAATTATGGAAATACAGACACGAAGGAGAGTAAGAACATATTTATTGCAGTATGCCCCACACATCATAATATTCACACGCACACACACACATACACCCATCCGCCTTCTGCCCCCTCACGTTTTCCACTTTTTTCCACCTCTCCACCTCTCCACCCAGGCCCCAGACTCTTCGTATTGCCCTTATTTTATCACTATTCTCCTTTCCTTGTACACTCCTTCTTTCCCTTGTGATATTCACACGTCATTCACACTACCGGTCTTCCTTCCCTCACACTATTCATAAGTTATTCACACTACTCTTCCTTCCCTCACACTATTCATAAGTTATTCACACTACTCTTCCTTCCCTCACACTATTCATAAGTTATTCACACTACCCTTCCTTTCCTTACGCTATTCATACGCCTTAACACTACCTTTCCTTCCGTAACACTATTCATAAGTCATTCACACTACTCTTCCTTCCATCACACTATTCACACATCATTTACACTACTCTTCCTTCCATCACACTATTCATATTATCAGTCATACTACTATGCCTTTTCATGAAGACGTCAGACCAGAGCAGCCTAGACTACATTAAACTAAACAGCACTAGACAATTTTTGTTTTAAATTATACAAAGACTATATATACACACACACACACGTATACTCTCTCTCAACCTCTTCACCCTTTATCTACTCTCTTCTCCCACTTTCCTCTCCTACCCCCTCCTCCTGTTTTTCATTATTATTTTGTTCCCCTCTCTCTCTCTCCTTTCTCCTGTTGCGTCGTGACCTCCCACTAACTGAAGATTTTGGGAGTGATAAATGTTGGACTCCCTCCCTCGGTACTTCTCTCTGGGTGCCTCCTTTCCTGCCTTCCTTCCTTACTTCCATCTTCCATTCAGTCATTACTGTATTGTTTCTTTCTTCTATCTTCCTTTCCTGCTCCTTGTTCTTCCTTCCTTCCTTCCTTCTTTCCTTCCTTTCTTTCTTTCTGTCTGTATTTCTTTCTTTCTTTCTTTCTGTCTGTCTGTATTTCTTTCTTTCTTTCTTTCTTTCTGCCATTCATACATTATTGTATTGTTTTCTTCCTTTTCTCCTCCCTCTCTTTCCTTCCTTCCATCTTCCATTCATTCATTAATGTATAGTTTCCTTCCTTCTCTCCTCCTTTTCCTTCCTTCCATCTTCCATTCATTCATTAATGTATAGTTTCCTTCCTTCTCTCCTCCTTTTCCTTCCTTCCATCTTCCATTCATTCATTAATGTATAGTTTCCTTCCTTCTCTCCTCCTTTTCCTTCCTTCCATCTTCCATTCATTCATTAATGTATTTTCTTCCCTATTTTCCTCCTTTTACGTAATGTTTACTTTCAATAATCTACTTTTCCTTCTTTCCTTCCGTCTGCCAATCAACCCTTTCATTAACATGGTGTCTTTAGTTTCATGTGTTCATGCTAACACTAGACGACTTTACACAGCTTAGGAAGGGCGTTTAACCATGAAAAGGGTGTTGTCTTCTACAGTATGTGTATGAAGGAGACAAAAAGACAAAGCTCTTTGTAGCAAGTGAGCCCCCCCCCCTCCCCCTCCCCCAAGTTGCAGGAGTGAAAGAGAGCCAAATTCAAGGTACGTTAATGTCAGGACACACGGAACTTGTAGCAGTTTAGGTTATAGGATGAGGGAAGACAGATTGAGGGAGGGAGTTCCATAGGTTACATGTTGAGTAAAATAAATTATGGGATAATTGGTGCACTCTTGGCTTAGAAAGTTGGACAGAATATGGGATGGAAATGTATTGAAAGGCGGGTGCCCCCTACTCTCCATGAGGAAAAAGGTATACACTAAGAAAGCTCAGAAGAACATTGAGTATTGTAATAGCGGTAGAAGAGAGAGAGAGAGAGAGAGAGATGAAACATTGTGGCGTGTAAAGTAACCCTTTAACTCTCACAGGGTACTTTTTTACTTCTACAAAATAATGGACTTACAGCCAGATGAAATATAAGAGAGGCGCCGTCATAAAGGGGTCGGTGTATTGTTATCTTCTCTCCTTCCTACCTTCATTCATTCAGGCATTCATTCATTCATTCATTCATTCTCTATTTCCTTCCTCTTTTATATCCTGTCATTATTCGACTCTGACTTTATTTTTTCGTTCATTCTTTCCTACCTTCCTTCCTTTCTTCCCTTTTATTCTTAATGTTCATTCTGTCCTCCTTCTTTCTTGCATTTCTCCTTCCTCTCCTTCATTTCTTCTTTATTGTCTTCTTCTTTTGCTACTTAGCTCGTTATCTTATTTTTCTTAATATTTGTCTTTTTTATTGTATTATATTTGTTCTTAGTTTTAGGAATATGAGGGTCTATAAACCCGGATTATTATGTTTATTTAATTCCCCCCCCCCTCTTTTTTTCTTCTTCCATCTCCTCCTCCACCATCTCCTCTGCCTCCTTCCCCCCTCCCCTCTCTCCTCCTTTCTCTCTGTTCCGTCTATTTCGTTTGTCTTTTTTTTTTCTGTTTGTCTGGAAGGAACATAATAATTTATATTGGTTCAGGGGTAATTTATCGAGAGGACTTCCCTAGTGGTTAAGGCCCCATTAATTGCTCTTTCCATTCACATATGCATAGCCTACGTGAGTTGCAGTTGGGATGTGTGTACATGCTTAGATTGATATGCAGGATTCGAAGTTGCATAATAAATCGTAGGCAGTGTCCACCAACCTTTAACTGTCTTCGTGGTGCGATGCATAAGGTGTTGATTTTCGGTGTGAGCATCCTGGGTTCGAATCCACGGGCTGCCACATGTGTTTGTAAATTTCATTAATCGATTTTAGGAGTATAGTTGGTTGTTGGAAGGAACATAATAATTATTCTTTGTGATTTCTAGTCATACACATAAGCTTCCATACACACACTCGGATGCATTGTTTTTTGTTTTTTGTCTTCGCCATTTGTTCCTCTCCTCTTCTTTGGCTTACATTTCTTCGGTTCCTTCTACATCGTCCTATTATTTCTTCCCATTTCTTCTTTTTCTTTTTCTTCTTCTCTCCCGTTTCTTCTTCTTCTTCTCCCGCTTCTTCTTCTTCTACTTCTTCTTCTTCTTCTTCTTCTTCTTCTTCTTTTTCTCCCGTTTCTTCTTCTTCTTCTTCTTCTTCTTCTTCTTCTTCTTCTTCTTCTTCTTTTTCTTCTTATTTTTCTCCCGTTTCTTCTTCTTCATCTTCTTCTTCTTCTTCTTCTTCTTCTTCTTCTTCTTCTTCTTCTCCCCTGTGACCTCGGAGCCCAGAGAGTGTTGATTGACCTTTGCAGCACCAGTGCCTCCCCTGACAATGACCTTTTACACTGTGTTTCCCCGCCAAAGCTGCCCAACCATGCAAATGAGAGAAAAACTTAGAATGGGGGGGAAATATAGTGGGAGATAGTGGGATGAAGGAAGTGTGATTATTATAGATGGAAATAGTGTGACAAAATATATATATATATATATATATATAGCCTAATATAGTTACAATAAGGGTATGAAGTGATGGAGGTAAGGTGAAAAAGGTAAAAAGCTTGTCTGATCATTAAGATCGAAAATATTATAACCATTGAAATTATATTATACAGTATGCGTATGATAAAGACATGGGTAGTGCAGTGCATGACATGATGGCAATGGAAATAGCTTCTAGTATAATGCAGCACAGGTGGATGTACAGCAACACAGAACAGTTATTATATAGTTACCATAAAGGAAGATGGTTTGGTGATGCAGAGATAACAACAATGAAGGGGCGCTTTTTGTTTATTTGTTTATGTATTTATATATTTACTTATTTTAAGTGTTAGTTTCCTCCCTAGAACTCCATCAAGCTTAAACAAAATTACCCCCAAGACCTCCCTTCGATATAAATTTGTGAATATTTGGTAGAAAAGTACCCGGCCAAATGCCGGTTCCTAAATTGCAGGCTTGCCAGGAAACATCGACACCTAAATAGCACGAAAAATCTTAGTATCGCCAAACTAATAGGGCGAACGTCTTTAACTGTCAAAACTAATGGTGCTAATCACGAGGGAGAAAGGGGTCTGCAACACCCTCCTCCCCCTCCCCTCCCTCAATAAGTGCCAAGTGATAAATAAGCCAGTGCCTCCCCTGACACTGACCTTCACACTGCTGCCCTCAGACCTGGTCAACCGTGCTAATGATGGACCTAATAAACATGTTGAAGAGCTAGTTTGATAAAGATGGGATTTTACAGATAGGATGACATTAATAAACAAGTGGGGGAGATAGTGTGATAAAGATTTGGTAGGATGAAATTAATGAATAAGTGGGAGAGATAGTTTGATAAAGATGGGAGACACCAGATATAATGAAAATAATGAACAAGTGGGAGATATAGTTTAATAAAGATGTGATAATAACAGAGATATGATGAATATATAATGACGCAAGATGAATAATAAAGTTAGAACAATGTAAAAGGTGGTATCGCTCTAAAAAATGTACGTAGAAATGCAGCAAAATATATGTTTCAATCGCTTACGTGGACTAATATGAACAAATAGACCAATCCTTGTTCATTTATCCGTATCAATTTTGTTTACATTCGAACCCACAATTTTGACGGGGTAGAGGTGTTATCCATATGTAACAAGCTTATGTGATAATGCAGAAACGATAGCAGTAAATCCATAAGGTAGATTTCACACAGATAAAAAAGGGGGTCTGGAGATGATGTGTTGCTGAAAATACAATGGAAATAAAGGGGGGGGGGGGAGGGGGGGGCAGGATATAGTGAATAATAATAATAATACAATAAACTAAAACTGTGTGAGTGTTTGAGTAAATTAAATATCTGTTATAATATAGATATAATGTGTTCGTATAGGGACTAGATTGGTTCACATACTTCTTATTTATGCTATGTGATTTTTTTGTACTGAGCAGCACATACATAGTATGCATATAATACTTTCTAAATTATAATACAATCAAAATTAACGTGAATATATATGTAAAATAGACAAAGAACCAGGCATTTTATCTGGGGTCTCACTCCCACAATATATTCACCTAATTAGTTATTAATGGAGTTATTCAAAACTTTATTAACACCTATTCGTAATTTGTCATTATATATTTACACGGGATAAGGAAGAATGAGCATAATGTTGTATTTTTTAAATATTTTGTCCTCTGAGCTAATTTCCCTGCAGTTACCTTCACCTATGTAGCTGGTATATATCGTTGTAAAAATGTTAGATCCAGCCCAATTAAAACATAATATCAAGTCAACTGCATAGGGAGGTCAACACTCAAATACCGCATGAAATCGTGAAATAAAGAAAGTTAAAAATGTCAACTCCCCAGTCATGTTGTCGGCCCAGGTTGTGTTAATAAAGGTGTTTGTTATTGGGGGGGGGGGGGGGGAGCTTCCTAGTTCCTGGAGGCGTTCTTTTGAGTGGGTGGGTGTGATGGGTGTGGATGTGGGTGTGACTGTGTATGTGTATGTGGGTGTGGGTGTTTGTCTGTCTGTGTATGTGTTTGTATATGTACGTGTTTCTCTGCATATGTCTCTGTGGATTTGCTCTCTCTGTGTAGGCATATCATGATATCTTCGTGTATGTGTTAGTGTGTGTTTCTCTGTATGTGTTATTATGTGCATCTCTGCATATGTGTTAGTATGTGATTGTACTGTAGGTGTCTCTCTGTATATGTGTTAGTATGTGTCTCTCTGTATATGTGTTAGTATGTGTCTCTTTGTATATGTGTTAGTATGTGTCTCTCTGTATGTGTTAGTATGTGTCTCTGTATATGTGTTAGTATGTGTCTCTTTGTATATGTGTTAGGATGTGTCTCTCTGTATATGTGTTAGTATGTGTCTCTCTATATATGTGTTGGTATGTGTCTCTTTGTATATGTGTTAGTATGTGTCTCTCTGTATATGTGTTAGTATGTGTCTCTCTGTATATGTGTTAGTATGTGTCTGTATATGTGTTAGTATGTGTCTGTATATGTGTTAGTATGTGTCTCTCTGTATATGTGTTAGTATGTGTCTTTGTATATGTGTTTGTATGTGTCTCTGTATGTGTCTCTATATGTGTTAGTATGTGTCTCTGCATATGTGTTAGTATGTGTCTCTGCATATTTGTTAGTATGTGTGTATATGTGTTAGTATGTGTCTCTCTGTATATGTGTTAGTATGTGTCTCTGTATGTGTTAGTACTGGTATGTGTCTCTGTATATGTGTTAGTATGTGTCTCTCTGTATATGTGTTAGTATGTGTCTCTGTATATGTGTTAGTATGTGTCTCTCTGTATGTGTTAGTATGTGTCTCTATATGTGTTAGTATGTGTCTCTGTATATGTGTTAGTATGTGTCTCTGTATATGTGTTAGTATGTGTCTCTGTATGTGTTAGTATGTGTCTCTGTATATGTGTTAGTATGTGTCTCTGTATATGTGTTAGTATGTGTCTGTATATGTGTTAGTATGTGTCTCTGTATATGTGTTAGTATTTGTCTCTTTGTATGTGTTAGTATGTGTCTCTGTATATGTTAGTATGTGTCTCTGTATATGTGTTAGTATGTGTCTCTGTATATGTGTTAGTATGTGTCTGTATATGTGTTAGTATGTGTCTCTCTGTATGTGTTAGTATGTGTCTCTCTGTATATATGTTAGTATGTGTCTCTGTATATGTGTTAGTATGTTTCTCTGTATATGTGTTAGTATGTGTCTCTCTGTATGTGTTAGTATGTGTCTGTATATGTGTTAGTATGTGTCTGTATATGTGTTAGTATGTGTCTGTATATGTGTTAGTATGTGTCTCTGTATATGTGTTAGTATGTGTCTCTGTATATGTGTTAGTATGTGTTAGTATGTGTCTCTCTGTATATGTGTTGGTATGTGTCTGCATATGTGTTAGTATGTGTCTCTGTATATGTGTTAGTATGTGTCTCTCTGTATATGTGTTAGTATGTGTCTCTCTGTATATGTGTTAGTATGTGTCTCTCTGTATGTGTTAGTATGTGTATCTCTGTATGTGTTAGTATGTGTCTCTGCATGTGTTAGTATGTGTCTCTGTATATGTGTTAGTATGTGTCTCTGTATATGTGTTAGTATGTATCTCTGCATATGTGTTAGTATGTGTCTCTGTATGTGTTAGTATGTGTCTGTATATGTGTTAGTATGTGTCTGTATATGTGTTAGTATGTGTCTCTGTATGTGTTAGTATGTGTCTCTGTATATGTGTTAGTATGTGTCTCTCTGTATATGTTAGTATGTGTCTCTCTGTATATGTGTTATTATGTGTCTCTCTGTATATGTGTTAGTATGTGTCTCTCTGTATATGCGTTAGTATGTGTCTCTGTATATGTGTTAGTATGTATCTCTCTGCATATGTGTTAGTATGTGTCTCTGTATATGTGTTAGTATGTGTCTCTCTGTATATGTGTTAGTATGTGTCTCTGTATGTGTTAGTATGTGTCTGTATATGTGTTAGTATGTGTCTCTGTATATGTGTTAGTATGTGTCTCTGTATATGTGTTAGTATGTGTCTCTATATGTGTTAGTATGTGTCTCTCTGTATATGTGTTAGTATGTGTCTCTCTGTATGTGTCTCTTTATGTGTTAGTATGTGTCTCTGTATATGTGTTAGTATGTGTGTTAGTATGTGTCTTTCTGTATATGTGTTAGTTTGTGTCTCTGTATATGTGTTAGTATGTGTCTCTCTGTATATGTGTTAGTATGTGTCTCTCTGTATGTGTTAGTATGTGTCTGTATATGTGTTAGTATGTGTCTCTCTCTATATGTGTTAGTATGTGTCTCTCTGTATATGTGTTAGTTTGTGTCTCTGTATATGTGTTAGTGTGTGTTCGTATGTGTCTATCTGTATTTTTGCCTATCTGTTGCTGTTTCTATATGTCATGGTGTCACTCGTGGATGTATTAATACCGTATTCGTTATTGAGAGGAGGGAAGCTGTTTTCCATTACCTTCCGGGGTGTGGTGGGGGTGATGATGGGGGTGAAGGATGGAGTAACGGGTGGGGAGAGAGAGAGAGAGAGAGAGAGAGAGAGAGTGAGAGAGTGAGTGAGTGAGTGAGAAGGAAGGAAGGAAGGAGAGAGAAAGCGTGAGAGAGAATGAAAGGAAGAGAGAGAGAGAGAGAGAGAGAGAGAGAGAGAGAGAGAGAGAGAGAGAGAGAGAGAGAGAGAGAGAGAGAATAACACACATGAACCCTACTATCGTACCCCTTGCGTCAGTGCTGGGTCGGGAGCATGCTTAAGTCAGCTGTTTTTGTTGTTGTCCTGCCCACTGTGTTTGTTTACTGCCACCCCCCCCCCCCCCTCTCTCTCTCTCTCTCTCTCTCTCTCATGTGATAATCTACAAATAACCTTCGTGCTAAAACATATAAAAATATAAAAAAAACGCACACCCACACACGATTAGGGCTCGTAGTTGGCACGTCTTTTGATTGCTGATAAAAGCGTAGGGTCAATTCAAAGAGGTATGCAGATGGATAAGCTGTATCTTCAACTAATAATAATATAATAATAATAATAATTACATTATTCCACGAAAATTACATGGGTATTCACATACATCTACAAAGTATTAAAACATGAGAGAGAGAGAGAGTGAGATAACGAGAGAGAGAGAGAGATATTGGGTGGGGGGGGGGGGGGGGGGTTAAGGGGGAAGAAGCTCACGCACAGAGACCAGGCAAAAAAAGAAAATATATATATATATATATATATATATATATATATATATATAATAGTGAAAATAGTTGTGTAAAGAGGAGGCGGCAGGCAGGGAATAATAATTTTCACTTCCCTGAGACACAAAAGGCCAACCCATCGACAACTGCAACTGGTTTGTGTTGTCAGTTTCATAGTTGTCTGTCTGTCTGCCTCCCCCCCCCCCCACCCTTCTCTCTCTCTCTCTCCAACTTAGGGGTACTTTTTAGAATTGACTTCTTTCAAACAGGTAGTGATATTTGTAAACACTTCGGTCAGAGGTATCTTCAGCTTTGGAAGGACCTCTTGTAGTTAAAGGTTAATTGATATACATTATATTTGTGTTAATCCTATTTACTTCAAAGCTGAATGAAATAGCTTACTGGTAGCTGGGAAACATGCAATTGCCGTTTTATTTAAAGGTTTAAAGGGTTGAAGGGAAGTGAATTGTGAAGAAGTAGAGCGAATGAAGATCACAGGGAATTGTTTAACTATATGTGTCGTTGCAGACAAACAAAATATATATGATGAGTTATTGATATAATTACGGGCAAACTGATGCCGACATAAGATATTTTCAGCTTCCTTTGAGGGGAAGGGAGTTGGTTTTTGTTGACGATTCAGGGACAGAAGGCACCTGAGAGAGAGAGAGAAAGGGAGGTGGGGGAGTGAATAGGTAAGGAGGGGGCAGAGTGAACAAAAGAAGATGCAGGGCTAGACAGAAAGGAGAGGAGAGGAGTCGAGAGGTGATAGACAGGACCTAAAGAGAGATACGGGAGAGTGGCAGGAATCGATAATGCAGAACACAAGAAAGGAACAGAAAAAAGGCAGGGGTGAAATGGGAAGGGGAAAGAGGACATGGCAAGAGGAAAGGGGATACGAGATGAGGAAGTGAAGAAGGACACACCGAGGTAGAGAGGGGAGGCAAGGGAAGGAGAGGAGAAGGAACATGATTAGAGAAAGCAAGAGGAAAAGGGATACGAGATGAAGAAGAGGGAGAGGACGCACCAAGGAAGAAAGATTAAGCAGGGAAAGGAGAGGAAAGAGGATATGGCTAGAGGAGAGGGCATGCGAGAAGAGGAAGAAAGAGAGAGGACGCACCAAGGAAGAGAGGAGAGCCAAAGGAAGGAGAGAGGTTGTGGCAAGAGAGAAGAGGCGACTCCCCGCCTTTTGCTGGGATATTTTTTCGGTAAAAATGTATCTCGTTGGGGGGTCTTGGGGGTATTGATTAAGCTTGATTGATGGTTTGGGAAAAAAACGGAAGAAAATACTGTAATGAATAAATAATTAAATGTACACTTCAATACAAATTTGGCCTTAAGGGACAGAGAGGGTGGGGAGGATAAGGATGGGGAGTGTGGTTGGTTGGTTGGTGTGTGTTGCGTGGGCCATACATCAGCAACGGAGTGTGGTGATGAGGGGGTGGGGCCCTAGACCGTGAAAATGGTCCACACTTACTGCGGTCCACTTATACACATGACCCCCAACACCCTCTCTCATTCTCTGTCCCTCTTACTCTTGCACACACTCCCTCTCACTCTTTCACTCTCATATACACTCACTCACACATACACAAACACTCACACACACACACACACACACTCTCTCTCTCTCATCCCACGACCCCCATCAGTACCTCTGCTCTGTCCTCCCCATCCCACTGACTCACCCCCTTTCCTTTTCTCTCTCTACTTTACTCTCCCCACTTACCACTGACCCTCTATCCTCCCCACCCCTCTATTCTACTCTCCCCACTAACCACTGACCCTTTATCCTCCCCCACCCCCACCACTAACCCTTTATCCTCCCCCCCTCTACTCTACTCTACCCTACCCCCACCACTAACTTTCTACCCTCCCTCCCTCTATTCTCCCCCCCCCACCTCTATCCTCCCCCCTCTACTCTACTCTACTCTACCCCACTCCCACCACTGACCCTCTACCCCCCCCCTTTTCCCTATCCCCTCCCCCCTCCCCCCCCCCCGGCAGTGTTCCTCTCATACTCTTAGCACACACACACACACATATTCACTCACACACTCACTCATTAATTATACCGAGAAGTTACATCTTTTTTATGGAGCTGTTTTTCTTAGCCCCTTCAGCACCAATGACGCCTTTTGTACTTTGATTCTGGCTAAAATTATATGATTTTATGTAGATTAAGAAGGACCTATGTTACTAAGAGGGTTTATTGGGATAATAGTTACCCATTTGAGTCGTATAGGTAGATTACAAACTAAAACAAATCGTCTAATGGAAACCAGACTATGATGAACATTACGTAATGGTGGTGAAGGGGTTAAGGGGGGCCACCTGCTGTTTTATCTTTCTCTCCTTTTCTCTCTTTCTCTGGCTTGTATCCATTCGGCCCCATTCAGCCAACTGTTTTAAGACGTTTATCCCCATCCAGGTGTCGATTTTGTTCCTGGCGAGCGATAGCGAGCTAGCATTTTATGGAGAAATCCGGCTTCGCTGGAGACATTTTTCTATCGAAAAATGTACAAATTTAGCTTGCTGTCAAAACAAAAATATATATATGCTGGCTCGCTCCCGCTCGCCAGGAAAATATTGACACCTGGATGGGGGTAAACGTCTTGAAAAAGTAGGCTGAATGGGGCCGAATGGATACAAGCCAAAGAGAGAGGAAGAGAAAGATAAAAAAAAGAGCGAGGTGGGCTCCCTTAATCGCGTTTTTATTTCACATGCTGCCTCATCGCCAGCACTCGTGACTCCAGACTTATATAATGTCCCTCCTATCCCGTCCGCTAAGTATATGGTATTATAGTCCAAGGTCAAAATAGGAACCATCAGAGGGGGATTTTAGATGCGTTAACCCCTTCAGTACCGGTGATGTCTTTTTGTGTTTAATTCAGTTGCATTTAGACGAGTTTCCGAAGCTTGGGAAGGATATGTAGTAGCTATAAGGATTAATTGAGATAGTCTGTAGCGTTTTAAATCGGTAGACGTCCTTCTTAAGCTCAATAAAAGTGTCTAACTGAATGGGTTAAAGCTAAATTTGCTCTTATTGTTGTGGGGAGGTTATATGACAAATCCGGTCGACCATTATGTACTGTAGAGCACCACCTCCATAACACACGTATCTGCTTCGTCTGTCTACCACTCTACCTTACATTGGGTTTATTCTCCTTTATATAAGTTAACCCTTTGAGGATCACGACGCATTTTGACTTTATTCTGGCTGCCACAAGACGATTATATACAGTTTAGGGTGAACTTGTGGGAGCTAAAGAGTTAATTGTGATGGTATTTACCCCTTTAATTCCTAGATATTCTTCCTAAAGTGCATAACATCGTCTACTGATTACCAAAATATAATAGACAAATGCGACTTAGATCCTCAATTATATATTTTTTCCCCCAAGAGACAATGAACGGAGGAAGGAAAAACACAGATAAAACAAAAAAGGTCCATGTGCCTAAAGGCATCCTCCATTCATAAAATGTTTGTAACAACTGGATTTAAACTGTTGAAGATTGTAAGTTTGTGGAAAGCAACTCGAGGGAAGTGAATTCCAAAGAGTAGTAGTTCTGGGGATAAATTGATTTTGATAAGCAGAAGTTCTGCATTGTGGAGGAGAAAGTGTAAATTCATGGGCGCTCTCAGCTGCCCTAGTTCTACGGGGAAAGATGTGGAGAGGCGGCACAATTGAAGCAAGTTCCTCAGAACAATTGCTGTGAAAATATCTGTAGAATAATGCAAGGGATGCAACGTTTCTTTGTATGGATAATGTAGGAAGGTCCTGTGTGATTGCAGGGTTATTGATTAATCTAATAGCTTTATTTTGAATATTGCCCAACTGCCTCAATGCAACCACTCCACTTCCACTCCACAGAAGTGAACAGTAATCCATCTGAGACCGCACATGACTTTTATATATTACGGCCAACTGCTCGTCAGTGAAGAATTCTCGAACTCTGTACAGGAGTCCCAGTTTTTTAGAGGCATTCTTAGCAATGCTTCTAACATAATGTGTCCAGCTCAAGTTAGTAGTTAATGTTACACCGAGAATGTCAATACTAGGGGAAGTGGGAATATTTACATCATTAAAATATATATGGGAGTCAGTGAGATTCTGTCGGTTAGAAAATTAAATGTACTTGGTTTTCTGTGCATTAAAGGAAACTAGATTCTTTTGTCCCCATTCATTCATTCTAGAAAGGTCCTGGTTCAGAGAAATTGCAGTGATTATTTTTGAATTTATAAGATCGGGTTGGGTGAAAGAATTGGTAAATGTGAAGGAACTGTGGAGTGTTGAGTCATCTGCGTAGGAATGTATTGGATTATGAGTGGTAGATATGAGATCATTGATATGAATGAGGAACAGAGTTGGGGCCAAAACTGATCCCTGGGGAACACCAGCATTTATTGGGTGAAATTGAGAATAAAGGCCATCTACCATTACACGTATTTTTCTGTTATGAAGATAAGAAGAAATTAGTGGAACTAATGATGCAAGGCCGTAGTGTGACATCTTCGACAATAAGGATTGATGCCAGACTCTATCAAATGCCTTTGATATATCCAGTGCTATTGTATGTGTTTCACCATGTTGGTCTGTAGCTTGGTTGATTTGATGTGTAAGAAGGCAAAGAATGTCTGCAGTTGATCGACATCGTCTAAAGCCTCCCCCATGAAAAGGTTGCCAGCTGGTCCGGGCTGACTCATCCTGCCAACCATCTGTTTCTTATGTTCTCCTACTCTTGTTGTTGTTGCTGTGGTTGTTGATACCGGGTTTATTATATAGTGTAGTGATGGTTGTGGCTGCCTGAGAATGGGGTTGTTGATGTTGTTAGTAATGTAGTGGTTGTGGTGGTGGTTATTGTTGTTGTTAGTATGGTTGTGGTGGTGGTTATTGTTGTTGTTGATACCGGGTTTATTATATAGTGTTGTGATGGTTGTTGCTGCCTGAGAATGGGGTTGTTGATGTTGTTAGTAATGTAGTGGTTGTGGTGGTGGTTATTGTTGTTGTTGTTAGTATGGTTGTGGTGGTGGTTATTGTTGTTGTTGATACCGGGTTTATTATATAGTGTTGTGATGGTTGTGGCTGCCTGAGAATGGGATTGTTGATGTTGTTAGTAATGTAGTGGTTGTGGTGGTGGTTATTGTTGTTGTTGTTAGTATGGTTGTGGTGGTGGTTATTGTTGTTGTTGATACCGGGTTTATTATATAGTGTAGTGATGGTTGTTGCTGCCTGAGAATGGGGTTGTTGATGTTGTTAGTAATGTAGTGGTTGTGGTGGTGGTTATTGTTGTTGTTGATACTGGTACCGGGTTTATTATATAGTGTAGTGATGGTTGTTGCTGCCTGAGAATGGGATTGTTGATGTTGTTAGTAATGTAGTGGTTGTGGTGGTGGTTATTGTTGTTGTTAGTATGGTTGTGGTGGTGGTTATTGTTGATGATACCGGGTTTATTTAATAGTGGTGGTTGTGGCTGCCTGGGAATGAGGTTGTTGTTGTTGGTAGTGGTGGTTGTTTTGTTGTTAGTATGGTAGTGGTGGTGGTGGTTGTTGTTGTTGTTGATGTTGGTGGTGGTTATGCTGAGTTAACGTTGTGGTGTCCCTACGAGAGGTTGCCAGCTGGTCTGGCTTGAGTCATCCTTCCAACCATCAGTTTTCTTGTACCCACCTTTTGTTGTTGTTGTTGATAGCGGGTTAATTATGTAGTTATTAGCAGTTGTTGTTGTTGATAGTTTTTTTGTTGCTGCCGCGCTTTTATTATTTATGTAGTTGTTTTGTTGTTCTTATGTTTTTTGTTGCTGACGCGCTGTTGTTGTGTAGTTGTTATTGTTGTTGTTACTTTTGTTATTGCCGCTGTGTTACTATTGTTGTAGTTGTTTTTGTTGTTATTATTGTTTTGGTTAGCTAAATCATATACATGCCTGCGATCTGACTCACCCTCCTAATTAGGTGTTTGTTTGTTTTACCCGCCTGTTGTTGTTATTGATGCCCTTTCAGTACCAGTACGTTCTTTTAGCTTAATTTTGGCTATTATTAGACGATTGTATTCAGTTTAAAAAGGGCCTCCTGGAACACACACACACACACACACACACACACACACACACACACACACACACACACACACACACACACACACATACGCACACACACACACACACACACACGTAAAACTCCTCTCGTCCCCCTCCCCCTACACACCCATACACACACACCCACACCCATATAAACATGCTATGATAAAATATATTAGCTTACCCGTGACCTACCAATGTTTCTGCCACTTTCTCCCCCAGCGCCCCCAATCCCCGTAGTTACCAAGGGCCCGATGTCGCGCTAAATAACTGAGATGAATAATTATCTGAGAAAACACTACTCCCCGTGCGGCATTACTACTGCCTACGGGGAGCCAGCTACTAACAGGTCTACGGTAGTATAGTGGTTAGAGTGATTGGGATTACTATTGATGGATGGAAATTGGTCGTGTGCGATGTGAGGCAGATTTATTTAGTGATTAAGACTGGTTTAAATGTATGTTAAGTGATCATGGGTGGATATAGTGAGTTGTATCGCACTTGTACCCGCTGCATAGAGTACCTTAGCTTAGGATCGGCTAGGCTAGGCTATACTAGATTAGGTTAGGTTACGATAAGATAACCAAAACCGTGTGTGTGTGGGAGGGGGGGGGGGGGGGCACACGGATAAGTCGCTTACTTGGCAAAAGTCATTTATTTGGCTCGACCCCGAGAACCCCTGATACACCAGACAAAGTAGCCGCGAAACAAACAATTCCACAGTTAAGGGTCTGGGGCTGGTTGGGAAGTACGGTAGCGTTACGGTATTTATTCACTCATAGTTTTCAATAGTTTGATATATATGTACTGTATAATATATATATATATATATATATATATATATATATATATATATATAACCAGCCCCAGACCCTTAACTGTGGAATTGTTTGTTTCGCGGCTACTTTGTCTGGTGTATCAGGGGTTCTCGGGGTCGAGCCAAATAAATGACTTTTGCCAAGTGAGCGACAGTGTATATATATATAATTATATATAAATATACTGTATATATACTGTAATATGTGTGTGTATGTGTAAAGTCGTGGTCAATCGTTGTGGACCATATTTACTACCGGTACTCGGCTACTCACATTGAATACGCCCAATTGGTGTTTTACAATTTTCAGTCCTGACTATTATTTTCCAGGCACAGATTAAAATGTATTTATCTATGAAAATATGTTATTTTGTTGTTATATTATGATATTACTGTATATGTTCACTTTTCAAGGTATAAACTTGCCATCCTAACACCACACCTCCAGTTTATCAATGGTTCCATGTCAACTCAACCAGTAGACCATTTCAACCAGTAGCTCTCAACCAGTGCCAAATTAACCCAGACCAACCAAACCAGTGCCAAAATATAGTACTAACCTAACCTAACCTAACCGTATTGGTTGATTTGGTACTGGTTGAGAGCTACTGATTGAGTTGACCGGTCACCGTTTATCAATATATATAATTTGTACTAGCTCACGTGCATTTGTGAGACATACTGTAGGTCCTACTTAAGGGGGATTGCTTAGTTTTTCTGGACCTCATTCTCCCTCATGTTTAGCACCATTAGTTATGAGATCTTAAGACGTTCGCCCCATTAGTTTAGCCATCTAATGAACTTTCGCCCCATTTCATTGTCAATTTTAAGACCTTTCGTGCCATTTAGGTGTCGATTTTTTCCTTGGGAGCTAAAGCGAGCCTGTAATTTTAATAAGAGTCGGCCTCCGGCCGGGACATTTACAAACACCGGCAAATTTACAAATTTTTCTTGAAGGAGGGTCTAGGCCTCTAGGGGGTGTTTTTTAAAGCTTGATGGAGGTCTAGCGAGGACACAAAAAAGGTAGTGAATACATATGCAAATAGACCCCCCCCCCCAAATAGCCCCAACCCCCTTAATATAACTGTACATCATTACATAACTGTGACGCAAGAATCCACGGGTGTAGCATAGTAGAAAGTGTCCCCGTACCAACATCCCCTCCTCCCACCCACACCCCCCCCCCCCTAAACCCCATACACCACCACACTGTCGACACATTTCCACCAATTAGTGACCTCCCCCCGCCCCCCCCCCCCCTCTCCCTCCCTTCCCCCGTAATAGTTTCCAGTACACCCCATACCCCAAGCCACTTTAATTAATGCTCACCGTCTTTACTATACGGAACAGATACGATTCAGTCCTGGATGCCTTCGATAGTTTTGAAACTAACAGTGTCGTGTTTGTGTACACTCAGATGCCATAGTCTCTAGCCCGCTCATAGATACTCTTGAACTTCACCTACTCCTAGATGTTGGAAGTATATCTTTGGTAACGTATTTATTAATATATTTGTCTGTACGTGAACTACTTATAAAAATATACTACAATATTTATTGAAAAACAAGTTCTATCCAAAAATCAATCCAGATAGTTTAAGGGGAGGTATTTAGTTTGTTCCCTAGACCTCCATCAAGCTTAAAATTACACCCCCTGAGTCCCTTTCAGAATATATTTGTACATTTTTCGGTAGAAAAATGTCCCGGCCAAAGGCCGGTTCCTCTTAAATTACAGGCTCGCTATCGCTCGCCAGGATAAAATTGACACCTGAATGGCACGAAAGGTGTTAATATGGGGTGAAAGTTCTTAAAGTCGCTAAACTAATGGGGCAAACGTTTTATAATATCAAAAGCAATGGGGCTAAACATGAGGGAGAAAGGGGTCAAGAAAAAAATCCCTCAAGTGGAGATCTCCCCTTAATTGCATAAAGAAAAACATAGGTGGGTCCACAAATTCGTACGAGTGGGCTAGAGACTATGGCATGCGAGTGTACATAAGAAAGTCCCCCCCCCCCCCCCCCACCCCCACCCCAACCCTCACTGACACATTTCCAGCAATTAGTGAACTACCCCCGTGGGATCATTCGCCCGTAATAGTTTCTAATTTCTTGCAGTGCGACACGGCGGCTTTCCAAGGGAGTCACGTGACCCCCTGACCTGCCTGACCCCACCCCCTGACCCCGCTGTGACCCAGACAGACCCCGCTACAGAGACGCGTGAGTTGGATTGGGTACTGTGCATGGGGTTTTCTGTAGTTTGGAGTAGAATTGTGCGTTACGTTATGTTACTCGATGGTTGTTTGAGGTATTGGTGGAGCTATGTGCCTGAGTTTGATTGATTGTGTCGTATAGTTTGATTGACTGTGTTGTCTTTAGCGGGGAGGACACACATTCAGAAGCCCAGTAATCGTGTCGCCTCTTTACACTGAATCCCCCGAATAATCGCCGTCTAATTTCAACTAGTGAAGGAGAAATGCCCCAAGCGACGAAGAATACCCCCAAAGTCTTTCCGAATCCATGGTGGAAGATGTTAAACCCTCCACTGATTATAGTTTATGAGTTGTACAGTTGCCCACATGGTGGAAGATGTTAAACCCTCCACTGGTTATAGTTTATGAGTTGTACAGTTGCCCACATAAATTCTGGTCCTCTCCGTGATCTTATGCTTGGAAATATAATGCGCATAATTGAATGAAGAGTGTAGTTTATTATGCGATGGTTAACTCATCTGCTTGGTCAACTGATAATTGAAATAAATCTCACTCGCAATACATTCATACTATTTTCCTTCCATACCTAAGATCAACGACGAGGCACAGAACTTATGTGGCCGACTGTACTTTACCGAGTTCTTGCCACGAGGGATCCTGCACTACACGGAGACTGGACAACCACTGGCACATTGTACAGTTACCCACATATGTTCTGGTCCTCGTCGTGATGTTATGTAGAAAACATATTAGTATGAAGGTAACTTTCTTTTAATTATCAGTTGACGGTTTCCTCCTTTAAGGGGAGGTATTTAGTTTGTTCCCTAGACCTCCAAGCTTAAAATTACACCCCCTTGAGTCCCTTTCAAGATATATTTGTAAATTTTTCGGTAGAAAAATGTCCCGGCCAAAGGCCGGTTCCTCTTAAATTACAGGCTCGCTATCGCTCGCCAGGATAAAATTGACACCTGAATGGCACGAAAGGTCTTAATATGGGGTGAAAGTTCTTAAAGTCGCTAAACTAATGGGGCAAACGTTTTATAATATCAAAAGCAATGGGGCTAAACATGAGGGAGAAAGGGGTCAAGAAAAAAATCCCTTAAGTGGAGATCTCCCCTTAATCATTAGTTGACAGTCAATTCGTCAGGTGAGTTACCCACTGCATAACAAACTACCCCTCGTACTTCAATCCTGCACGTTATATTCTCCTGCATAAGATCACGGAACTTATGTGGGCAACTGTACCATTGTCTTCATTATATTATTAAGGGAGCCCACCTCGCCTTTTTTTTTTATCTTTCTCTCCCTCTCTCTTTGGCTTGTATCCATTCGGCCCCATTCAGCCTACTGTTTTAAGACGTTTACCCCCATCCAGGTGTCAATATTTTCCTGGCGAGCGGGAGCGAGCCAGCATATATATATTTTTGTTATGACAGCAAGCTAAATTTGTAAATTTTTCGATAGAAAAATGTGTCCGGCGAAGCCGGATTTCTCCATACAATGCTGGCTCGCTATCGCTCGCCAGGAAGAAATCGACACCTGGATGGGGATAAACGTCTTTAAACAGTTGGCTGAATGGAGCAGAATGGATACAAGCCAGGGAAAGAGAGAAAAGGAGAAAAAGATAAAAAAAAGCCGGTGACCCCCCTTAAGTAAGTACTCGCGTGGCAGTAATAGATCCATTAACCCTTTCAGTACCGGTGCCGTCCTTTTCATTCCGCATACAAAGGGGCCTCCAACAATTAACAGGCGTCGAACTATCTCACTTAGCCTTGTATTATGACCCCTTAATTAAGCTGCACACAATAGTCTAAATATAGCTAGAATACCATTGAAAAGACGTCGCCGGTACAGAAGGGGTTAAGGGGAGGTTTTTAGTGGATTCCCTAGACTTCCATCAAGCTTAAAATTACTCCCCCTAGACCCCCTTTCAAGATAAATTTGTACATTTTTCGGTAGAAAAATGTCCCGGCCGAAGGCCGATTCCCCTTAAATTACAGGCTCGCTATCGCTCGCCAGGAAAAAATCGACACCTAAATAGCACGAATGGTGTTAAAGTTGACAGAAATGGGGCGAGGGTTCTTCAAATCGCCAAACTAATGGGGCGAACGTCTTAAAATCTCAATAGAAAAGGGACTAAACATGAGGGAGAAAGGGGTCCAGAAAAAAAATCCTTCAGGTGGAAATCTCCCCTTAAGCAAATACTTGGATATTCTGTACAGGTTATAGAAACAAGATACCCGGTACCAGTTTTTTCGGACTATCAATAATAATACATCAGATTTACCGCAAGAATTAGCGTACGATGAGGTTAGGTAAAGTGGCTGATAATCACAATACAGGTAAAGTTCTAGGTTACCTGTGTGGTAGGTTACCTGTAAGGTGTAGTAATACTCCATGGTAGATAATGTGTTTTTTTTTTTTTTTTTTTTTGTGTGTGTGTGTGTGAATGAAGGAGACAAAGGGCAAAACTACTTGTACCAGATGTCTACCCCAAAGTTTGATTAGATAAAGTGTATTAAGTCCATTACATTGCGCCATCTATCAATAAGTGCTATGCTTAGTAACGCTATGGTATGTTTGTATGTCTCCAAAATGGCTAAGGGGTGAAAGGTTGGCCAGTTAATCCCAAAAGAAGGTGCAGGTATTTCCCAGGAGGTGCTTTAGTCGTTCCCACGGTGGATATGATGATGAACAAATATGTTAATGGTCGGCAGGGGGCGGGGCGGGGGGGGGGGGGGGGAGCAAGTAGCGGTAATAGTTCACGATATACTGTTAACGGCAGATTTGTATTTAATTGTATTTTATTTAGTAATTTATTTATTTATTTATTTATTAATTAATTAATGTATTGATTTATTTATTAATTCATGTATTTATTTATTTATTAATTAATTAATGTATTTATTTATTTATTAATTAATTAATATATTTATTTATTTATTAATTAATGTATTTATTTATTTATTAATTAATTAATGTATTTATTTATTTATTATTAATTAATGTATTTATTTATTTATTTATTAATTAATTAATGTATTTATTTATTTATTATTAATTAATGTATTTATTTATTTATTATTAATTAATGTATTTATTTATTTATTGCTTTTAGCTTCCTCCCAAGACCTCCATCAAGCTTTACAAGATACCCCCAAGACCCCCCTTCGAGATAAATTTGTACTTTTTTCGGTAGAAAAGTGTCCCGGTCGAAGCCTGGTTCCTCCTAGATTGCAGGCTGGCGGGAAAAAAAAATCGACACCTAAATGGCACAAAAGGTCTTAAAATCGCCAAACTTATGGGGTTGAACATACAAAGGAATACAAAGGAGAACAAACTGCAACAGACCTATTGGTCCTTACGGGGCAGTTTGGATGTCTAAAACTACTAATCTATTGACTATGAGGTAGAGAAAAGTATAGAAAAGAAGAAGGAGTGAGGGAGAAAGAGGTCCAGCACAACCAAACCTTCCCTTCCTCTGGATCCATTAGTCTGGTGATTACAGGACGTCATATTTATAATTTGGAGTCTCTTAATTTCAGAGATATCAGCCGCAAACTATGTACGTGTCACACCATTCCATCATTAACCCTTTCAGTAACGTAACGCCCTTGTCATAATATTCATTAAACGATTTTATGTAGTGCAGAGAGCACTGTCCCGGCTCAAGGCCGGTTTCTCCTATCTTGCAGGCTCGCTATCGCTCACCAGGAAAAAATTGACACGTAAATGGCACGAAAGATGTTAACATTGACAAATAAATGGGGCAAAAGTTCTTAAGATCGACTAACTAATGTGGCGAACGTGTCAACATCTCAAAACTAATGGGGCTAAACGTGATGAACAAGAGGGTCCAGAAAAGCACCCTCCTAAATGGATGGCAGATATATGTGCTCTACTGATCACGTTGGTTGTGCTGTATATGTGTGTGCGTGTTTTTATTGTATTGATATGTTGTGTGTATATACGGTATATGTGTGTATTTGTGTATGTGTGTGTGTGTGTATATCTTGTGTTAATATGATGTGTGTATGTATATCTGTGTGTTTGTGTGTATGCGTGTGTATATATTGTGTTGGTCTGAGAGGAAGCCGTGTAATATGCCTGAAGTGAAGAGAAAGGTGGGTGTAGGGAAGTGAGAGGGGTAACTATGGGAAGCAACAAACACTGGTACCCACAGAAAGGCAAAGCACAGTCACGGTACCCCCAGGAGTGTTGTGCTTGTGTCTTGGTGCGTTAGTTGTACCTGTGCTGTGTGTTGGCTTTTATGTGTTATATATATATATATATATATATATATATATATATATATATATATATATATATATATATATATATATATATATATAAATATATATATATATATATATATATATATATATATATATATATATATATATATAATTATGTTTCTACAAAATTATGTGCTTGTGTCTGTATGGGTTTAGGTTTATTGTGTTTATGATGAGAGAGAGAGAGAGAGAGAGAAGGGGGGGGGGTTAGTGGAATGCGACTGTAAGTAAGGGAAAGGCAGGTGTAACTATGGGAAGCAGCAAGCACAGGTACCCACAGGGAGGCAAGGTACAGAGGCACTACAACCTGGTGATTGCCGCGGTTGTGACGAATACGCTGCTTCCCCTACACCCACAGTCATCACCAGGGAGAGTTCTGGGAGGCTCGGTGCTTGTGGGTGGCGGTGGGAGGGGAGGGGGGAGGGGGGGTTAGGATGTGGGTGTGTGTGTCCGCTAATCAGTGTTTTTATCGGCAACAGTACACTCGGGTGCCATGGTCTCTAGCATAGTGTTGGATACTTGTGGACTTAACCTATTTCTAATTATGGAAGAATATGTGTCTAGGAACGAGTCCTGAAATATAATTTTCTATACATCAAGTACAAACTACGTACTATATACTAAAAAGCAAGTTCTGCTACCCCGACAGAGCCAATTACTAGAGGGAAACGTAAAAAGGCTATGGTGCCGAGGGAAGGGGGGGGGGGGGGGGGGGTGCTTCCAGTTTGTTGTGTAGGTAGCGATGGCGAACTTTCATATAGGATTTCTACTTTATGTTGATATATCTGTTATATTATTTATTGTCGGTGAATTAGCTGATACCAATTTATAAACTGTCTTAATGATGGTGTAATGCTTAAGGGGAGGTCTCCACTTGAGGGATTGTTTTCTTGACCCCTTTCTCCCTCATGTTTAGCCCCATTGTTTTGACATTATAAAACGTTTGCCCCATTAGTTTAGCGATTTTAAGAACTT
>CM064518.1:53504912-53507412 GCA_032716605.1 Paralithodes platypus
ACTGTATATATACAGTATATATGTGTGTGTGTGTGTGTGTGTGTAGTAAGTCAATCTAGATAGTTATCATAGGCGCAGTTCAAAATTTAATCTACAATTAAAATGAGGAACTACATGATTTCAAGAATAATATTTTCATCGTAGACTTTTTTTCCTTTCCATACATCGTCTATCTCTTGTTTGGTATTAGCTAATAGGACTTTGTAATTTGGGGATATATACTGTATATGGATTTACAAAATATACATTTTATTCACCAAGGCTCGTTATCAACTTTCTAATCCGAATACCCTAACCTGGTTGGATTAACACACACACACACACACACACACACACACACACACACACACACACACACACACACACACATATCTCTTTCTCTCTCTCTCTGATACACACTGTGCAAGTTATTGTCACGTTTCCATATGAAAAGGTGTATATAGTAATGTTATCTCACAGAACTGTTCTGTCTGTATTGATGTTACCATCAGTAAAGTAGTGCCAAGTTGTACAAGACCAAGACAATTGATGTTAGGCTGTGTCCAATTGATGTTAGGCTGTGTCCAATTGATGTTAGGCTGTGTCCAATTGTTACTGGATTATTGTATCAAAGGAATTATACCGGATTATGCTGTTGTCTTCCTGGGTCCACTCTGGGGGGCGGTACATAAAGGTTATAACGCCAAAGTCAATTATGTGTGACATGCCACCTTGGGGAACCACGGGAAAGAAGCGGTGCGTGGTTGACACAGAGGTTACCAACAGGTCACTGGGGAGGGAACACATGCCCCCTACCTTATTTACTGCTTCTACTACCTTAACTGTAATTTACCTATTGGTGTCACAGTACTTCACCAATATATCACTACTGGGGAGGGAACTTCAGCCCTATAATTATTTACTAGTTCTTCTACCTTAACTATAATTTACCTTCTAGGGCACTGTAAGGTGCTCTAGGCTTCCTCATGAATGTCACATAGGACGTGCAGCTTCTAAATGTTACATTGTATTAATTTTATTTACTTTTATATATATATATATATATATATATATATATATATATATATATATATCTATATATATATAAATATATATATATATTATAATATATATATATATATAATATATATATACACACACATCCATCCATTCGCTCTATTTATATATTCCTGGTGACCTAGTTATAGTGTTTTCCGTAGAATTGCATATGCAAATTAGCAGGATGTATCAATGAGAGCAGCCATTGTATATTACCGAGGAAACATATCAATGAGAGCAGCCATTATATATTACCGAGGAAACATATCAATGAGAGCAGCCATTATATATTACCGAGGAAACATATCAATGAGAGCAGCCATTATATATTACCGAGGAAACATATCAATGAGAGCAGCCATTATAATTATTACCGAGGAAACATATCAATGAGAGCAGCCATTATATATTACCGAGGAAACATATCAATGAGAGCAGCCATTATATATTACCGAGGAAACATATCAATGAGAGCAGCCATTATAATTATTACCGAGGAAACATATCAATGAGAGCAGCCATTATATATTACCGAGGAAACATATCAATGAGAGCAGCCATTATATATTACCGAGGAAACATACACACATATTTTTAGTGGCTTTAGTCTCCTGGTTTCCTGGTGACCTAGCAGTAAACTAAATCCGCTATCACACAAACAGCTTTTCCCTCACCTTTATCAACAACACAGACCTGGTAGCTTAGGATGTAATGTTGTTAGAGAATGGTGTCACTTACATTAACCTATTACCGATACCAGCGCAAATGATCCCAAAAATGTTGCCAATAAATTGAAGACCATAGAAAATGTACGACTAAATCTCTCGTATGTCATGTGCTCTTTACTGATTTCCTGGCTGCTTATTGTAAGGATGCCGAGTTGAATTAGCGATAACAGGACGAATAGCTATTCCTACAGTCCATATGTAATTTAATAGGTGTAACGTGTTTTATGTCCAGCCGTATATAAGGAATTGTGACCAGCTTGTTAGGAGTAGCCGCTTTACTTTTGTTCTTTTACAGAGGGTATTTGTCAAAATATTTCCCATACTTATAGGCGATAATGTTTCTTAAGGTAAAATCGTAAGTAAAGTATCTGCAATGCTGGAAGGTTATACAGACCACATTACAAGTGCACAATATGGTGCCTATAATAACAAAGGTGTCAGAAAGCTCCATATAGAACCTTAAGGGGTATAGGGCAAAGTAACCAGGTTTTGTGGCTTAACCTGGAACGAAGAGGTGATCTGTAACGAGGTAGTTAAGCTACTGAATAACAGGTACAGGAGGGGTAATTAATGATGTATAGTAACAGTTTTGGGAATATATTGACTTGTTATGGTACAGTCCAGACATTAGTCTAACTACAACTGTCAATACAGTTGCTATTGGCATAGTTATAGTTTGTGTTCGGTACTATTGAAATTGAAATGTAATGTCAATATAAACTATATATATATAT
>CM064518.1:53512412-53519907 GCA_032716605.1 Paralithodes platypus
TGCTTTTGATATTATAAAACGTTTGCCCCATTAGTTTAGCGATTTTAAGAACTTTCACCCCATATTAAGACCTTTCGTGCAATTCAGGTGTCGATTTTATCCTGGCGAGCGATAGCGAGCCTGTAATTTAAGAGGAACCGGCTTTCGGCCGGGACATTTTTCTACCGAGAAATGTACAAATTTATCTTGAAAGGGACTCAAGGGGGTGTAATTTTAAGCTTGATGAAGGACTAGGGAACAAACTAAATACCTTCCCTTAAAAGTGTCTGGTGTGCAATTCTTCATAGGCCTATTTGTTTCCATGGGCCCCGTTGGTAAAAGAATTCTCAATATTGTTTCGTCCAATTCCATGACGATGTTTGTATAATCATATGTGTGTTATAGATGCTATGCCACACCGTCTTGATGGTGTGATGGTTAAGAGTGTTTAAGATCTGTAGGGTAATCCAAGTTTGAATCCCGGGACGATCACATACTTTCATTAATTTAATTGGGATGTGTTTGTTTGGTGTTGGGAGGGCAATGAATACAATTGGGATGTGTTTGTTTGGTGTTGGGAGGGCAATGAATACAATTGGGATGTGTTTGTTTGGTGTTGGGAGGGCAATGAATACAATTGGGATGTGTTTGTTTGGTGTTGGGAGGGCAATGAATACAATTGGGATGTGTGTTTGTTTGGTGTTGGGAGGGCAATTAATACAATTGGGATGTGTTTGTTTGGTGTTGGGAGGGCAATGAATACAATTGGGATGTGTTTGTTTGGTGTTGGGAGGGCAATGAATACAATTGGGATGTGTGTTTGTTTGGTGTTGGGAGGGCAATTAATACAATTGGGATGTGTTTGTTTGGTGTTGGGAGGGCAATCAATACAATTGGGATGTGTTTGTTTGGTGTTGGGAGGGCAATGAATACAATTCGATTATTATGGTTAGACAACGTGTTCAGGATGGGATAGGTTAAATAGCGGACGTCTCCCCTTGACCACCACCACCACCACCAGGTGACTCGAGTTATAAGATTAAGGGGGGTGACCTGCTTTTTGTTATTTCTGTCCTTTTCTATCTTTCTCTGGCTTGTATCCATTTGGCCCCATTCAGCCAACTATTTTAAGACGTTTATCCCCATCTAGGTGTCGATTTCTTCCTGGCGAGCGATAGCGAGCCAGCATTATATGAAGAAATCCGGCTTCGCCGGAGAAATTTTTCTATCGAAAAATGCACAAATTTAACCTGCTGTCAAACAAAAATAAAATATATGCTGGCTCGCTACCGCTCACCAGTAAAAAATTGACACCTGGATGGGGATAAACGTCTTAAAACAGTAGGCTGAATGGGGCCAAATGGATACAAGCCAGAGAAAGATAGAAAAGGCCAGAACAAAAACAGGTCACCCCCCTTAATAGTGAGGGCTCCGCGTACTCTGGTATAGGTAGACGGCCTGGGCATTGGCGTCAATCATCTGGTTGCTAATGGGAGTTGATGAGGTGGATTTTCACTCGTTAAAGCAAAGACAATCTAAATCAAACCGCTGTATTTATGGTCTCTCTCTCTCTCATCCCTCTCCTCCGCAACCCGTTCCTCTGCGAGTAGGACCTCTCTCTCTCTCTCTCTATCTCTCTCTCTCTCTCTCTCTCTCTCTCTCTCTCTCTCTCTCTCCTCTCTCTCCTCTCTCTCTCTCTCTCTCTCTCTCTCTCTCTCTCTCTCTCTCTCTCTCTCTCTCTCTCTCTCTCTCTCTCTCTCTCTCTCTCTCTCTCTCTCTCTCTCTCTCTCTCTCTCTCTCTCTCTCTCTCTCCAGCACAGTCACGGCCTAAACTCCTGCCAAGCTTGTTATTTTTAGTCACAGGACGGATGTACTTCTTAAGGGGAGATAATTATCCACTTGAGGGATTTTTTTTCTGGACTCCTTTCTCCCTCATGTTTAGCCCCATTGTTTTCCTAATGTTAAGACGTTCGCCCCATTATTTTGACGATTTTAAGAACTTTCAACCCATTTCTGTCAATTTAAAAACCTTTCGTGCCATTTAGGTGTCGATTTTATCCTGGCGAGCGATAGCGAGCCTGTAATTTAAGAGGAACCGGCTTTCAGCCGGGACATTTTTCTACCGAAAAATGTACAAATTTATCTTGAAAGGGGCTCAAGGGGGTGTAACCTTAAGCTTGAAGGATATCTACGGACCAAACTAAAAACCTCCCCTAAACTCTTTTGAAGGAAGCTCGTTTACTGGTATTCTAGTATTGTTTTGTTTCAATAATAATTAGGAGTTTATTCATCTTTAACACATAAAACAGTCTGTGAAGTATAAACCATGAATTTCTGTTAACTCCTGCAACTTAATTATTTTACAATTTGTGAATGTATCGTTAGTATGGTTGGTGGTGGTGATTGTGGTGGTGGTTATGGTGATATTGGTAGTGGTGCTGGTGATGGTGGTAGTGGTGATGCAAGGAGGTTGAGCACACACACACACACACTCTCACACACACACACACACACACACTCTCACACACACACACACACACACACAGAGAGAGCGCGCGCTCAACACAGCACAGTGCAATACAGTACATCACGAACAAGCATACAAAAACATTAATATACAAAGAAACACATAAACAAACACACGCATAAATACACAGACTCTCTCACACATCTGTCCTTGGCACGAGTCGCCCCCCCCCCCCTCCCTTGCAACAACGAGGGCCTTCCTGTTGATGTGTTGCAATTAGCGCCTTGATTGCTGCAGTGAGAGGGAAATGACGGGGCAGGGACTCACGCAACTCTATATACACACAAACACACACACACGCACACCTACCACTAACACGCACATACCTACCACTAACACACACACACACACATACACCCACACACCCACACACATACACTAATACACACCTACCACTAACACACACACACACACATACACCCACACACCCACACACATACACTAATACACACCTACCACTAACACACACACACACACACACACACACACACCCACCCACACACATACACTAATACACACCTACCACTAACACACACACACATACACCCACACACATACACTAATACACACCTACCACTAACACACACACACATACACCCACACACCCACACACATACACTAATACACACCTACCACTAACACACACACACACATACACCCACACACCCACACACATACACTAATACACACCTACCACTAACACACACACACATACACCCACACACCCACACATATACACTAATACACACCTACCACTAACACACACTTCATACACACACTCACATTCACTCCCCCCCCCCCTTCTCCCACACACACACACATATGAATATTCACCTAATGAAAAGCTTATGACGAAGCTACCAAAAATACTCCTGACGACAACAGTTTTAGTCTATTGCTTTGACCCAAAACTATCTATAAACAAAGTATATTCTGGCGAAGGTAAGCTACGTGATGATTTTTTTTATTGGTGTCGATAGTTAGTGAATAATGTTGACAGGTATCGGTACTTGGTGAATAATGTTGACAGGTATCGGTACTTGGTGAATAATGTTGACAGGTATCGGTACTTGGTGAATAATGTTGACAGGTATCGGTACTTGGTGAATAATGTTGACAGGTATCGGTACTTGGTGAATAATGTTGACAGGTATCGGTACTTGGTGAATAATGTGACAGGTATCGGTACTTGGTGAATAATGTTGACAGGTATCGGTACTTGGTGAATAATGTTGACAGGTATCGGTACTTGGTGAATAATGTTGACAGGTATCGGTACTTGGTGAATAATGTTGACAGGGATCGGTACTTGGTGAATAATGTTGACAGGTATCGGTACTTGGTGAATAATGTTGACAGGTATCGGTACTTGGTGAATAATGTTGACAGGTATTGGTACTTGGTGAATAATGTTGACAGGTATCGGTACTTGGTGAATAATGGTGACAGGGATCGGTACTTGGTGAATAATGTTGACAGGTATCGGTACTTGGTGAATAATGTTGACAGGTATCGGTACTTGGTGAATAATGTTGACAGGTATCGGTACTTGGTGAATAATGTTGACAGGTATCGGTACTTGGGAATAATGTTGACAGGTATCGGTACTTGGTGAATAATGTTGACAGGTATCGGTACTTGGTGAATAATGTTGACAGGTATCGGTACTTGGTGAATAATGTTGACAGGTATCGATAGTTAGTGAATAATGTTGACAGGTATTGGTACTTGGTGAATAATGTTGACAGGTATCGGTACTTGGTGAATAATGGTGACAGGTATCGGTACTTGGTGAATAATGTTGACAGGGATCGGTACTTGGTGAATAATGTTGACAGGTATCGGTACTTGGTGAATAATGTTGACAGGTATCGGTACTTGGTGAATAATGTTGACATGTATCGGTACTTGGTGAATAATGTTGACAGGTATCGGTACTTGGTGAATAATGGTGACAGGTATCGGTACTTGGTGAATAATGTTGACAGGTATCGATAGTTAGTGAATAATGTTGACAGGTATCGGTACTTGGTGAATAATGTTGACAGGTATCGGTACTTGGTTAGTAATGGTGACAGGTATCGGTACTTATGTTGATAGGTATCGGTACTTAGTAAATAATGATCGATAGAAAAATTTCCCGATCGAAGGCCGATTTAATTTGAGTTACAGACCCGCTGTCTCTCGTCCAGAAACAAATCAACACCTGAATGGGGTAAAGCGTCTTACGATCGCCAATTTAATGGGGTGAAACCTCATAAAATCTCCAAGCTAATGGAGCGAAACAGGGAAGGTTCAAGAAGACCCCCTCGAACCAAATAGAGTTAAGCCATTATAATTTGCATAACATAGTGTCAAACATGTCATCACCGGATGTGTCTTGATGGCAAATACTAATTACCATATACTACCGCCAAGATGTTAGGTACATAGAAGAGTTTAGACACTTAGAACATTTTAGGTACATAGAAGAGTTTAGACACTTAGAACATTTTAGGTACATAGAAGAGTTTAGACACTTAGAACATTTTAGGTACATAGAAGAGTTTAGACACTTAGAACATTTTAGGTACATAGAAGAGTTTATAGACACTTAGAACATTTTAGGTACATAGAAGAGTTTAGACACTTAGAAATTTTTAGGTATATAGAAGAGTTTATAGACACTTAGAACATTTTAGGTACATAGAAGAGTTTAGACACTTAGAACATTTTAGGTACATAGAAGAGTTTAGACACTTAGAACATTTTAGGTACATAGAAGAGTTTATAGACACTTAGAACATTTTAGGTACATAGACGGAGTTTTAGACCACTGTAGAACATTTAGGTAGGACATAGAAGAGTGTATAGACACTTAGAACATTTTAGGTACATAGAAGAGTTTATAGACACTTAGAACATTTTAGGTACATAGAAGAGTTTATAGACACTTAGAACATTTTAGGTACATAGAAGAGTTTAGACACTTAGAACATTTTAGGTACATAGAAGAGTTTATAGACACTTAGAACATTTTAGGTACATAGAAGAGTTTAGACACTTAGAACATTTTTGACGCATAGCAAATTTTTAACACACACCTGTAGATGATCTTAGACATATAATTCGTCTTGTACTCAACATTATCCAATTACGTTTATTTGCATTGCAACTTAAAATATGCCAATCGCTTATACTAACCTATTCTGCGTCTAATGGGGTATTATAAAGACAATGTATTTAATGTACAATGTATAACGACAAGGTACTGTATAACGACAAGGTACTGTATAACGACAAGGTACTGTATAACGACAAGGTACTGTATAACGACAAGGTACTGTATAACGACAAGGTACTGTATATAATATCAAACATATTTTCGTTCTTGTTAATATCAATACAGATTTCAACGTAGCCTGTTCTTGATTTGGGTATGGGTTTAACCCATTTAGTACTATGACTCCTATTCACTATATTCTGGCTAATATTAAATGATTTTGGAAGGCATTCTAGAAATTAGTGGGGTAAAATCTATATAACTTAACCCTTTGACTCTCACATATAGCTTGTTTACTTAACCTTTTCCCTTTATTGTGAATATCATTAGACAATCTTACTAGGTGTTACAAGGCTCTTTAAGCATAAAATGGGTAAGGCCTATCTCAATTAACCTTCTCATTTTCAAAAAGTTATCTGCAAACATCATATAATCGTCTAATAACAGGCAGAATAAAAGGAGGAATCACGCCATCGACTACTGAAAGGGGTTAGATATGCGTGAATCTGCTTATTTATTATTCATAGTAATCAAGTTGAGATGTTTATAATTGAATAATGTACTAAATAGAATAGAAGTAGTAATGTAAGCACACTAAAATAATTATGAGTTTAAAGAAGGCATGAAAAGCGTAAGCCAATGTCGATAATGTTTTACACCCTAAAGGAATATTGGTAGTGATAAACTGAACCAATATATGGATGGAGTGTAATCAAAGTAATTCACTATCAATATACCCAGCTTGATTTAATATACCTTTTGTTACGCCTATATTTGTTTGCAGTGTATAGTATACCCGTATTTGTTCTGAAGCAGCTAACACGAAAATAGCTACTTAAGGGGAGGTATTTAGTTTGTTCCCTACTTTTTCATCAAGCTTAAAACTACACCCCGTAGACCCCCTTTCAAGATAAATTTGTAAATTTTTCGGTAGAAAAAATTCCCGGCCGGAGGCCGGTTGCTTTTAAATTACAGGCTCGCTATCGCTCGACAGGAAAAAAATCGACACCTCAACGGCACACGAAAGGTCTTAAAATGACCCAGAAATGGGGCAAAATGTCTTAAAATATCCAAACTACTAGGGCGAAGGTCTTAAAATATCAAAAGCAATGGGGCTAAACATGAGGGAGAAAGGGGTCCAGAAAAAAATCCCTCAAGTGGAAATATCCCCTTAAGAAGGAATATTATAATGTACCCTGGCTAGCTGATACGATCTGAGTTATTTTGTTCTTCTTCAAGGACGAATGCTTTGTTTATTGTTTTGTTCAAAGAGCCAAATTCATATCTTAAACCATGTCCTACAATGACCTCTAAAATGTTAGTCTGTAAGTTGTCGTTAAGGGAGCCCACATTCTCTTCGTTCCCTGCTCTCTTTGACGGTTGTATCCATTCGGCCCCATTCAGCCTGTTGTTTTAAGATGTTTTTACACCAATCCAGGTAGTCAATATTTTCCTACGCGAGCGGTTTAGCCGACCCAGCATATATAGTTTTTGTTTTGACAGCAAGCTAATTTGTACATTTGTCGATTAAGAAAAAAATGTCTCCGGCGGAAGCCGGGAAGTTCTCCATTACAAATGCTGGCTCGCTATCGCTCGGACAGGAAAGAAGAAATCAGACACTGGTATGGGGATAAAACCGTCTTAAAACAGTGGCTGAAATGGAGGTCGCATGGAATTACAAGCCAGGGGGAAGAGAGGAAAAAAGGAGGAGAAAGAATAAGAAAGCC
>CM064518.1:53520007-53550007 GCA_032716605.1 Paralithodes platypus
ATTTTGTTCTTCTTCAAGGACGAATGCTTTGTTTATTGTTTTGTTCAAAGAGCCAAATTCATATCTTAAACCATGTCCTACAATGACCTCTAAAATGTTAGTCTGTAAGTTGTCGTTAAGGGAGCCCACATTCTCTTTCTCTCCCTCTCTCTTTGAGTTGTATCCATTCGGCCCCATTCAGCCTGTTGTTTTAAGATGTTTACCCCCATCCAGGTGTCAATATTTTCCTAGCGAGCGGTAGCGACCCAGCATATATATGTTTTTGTTTTGACAGCAAGCTATATTTGTACATTTTTCGATAGAAAAATGTCTCCGGCGAAGCCGGATTTCTCCATACAATGCTGGCTCGCTATCGCTCGCCAGGAAGAAATCGACACCTGGATGGGGATAAACGTCTTAAAACAGTTGGCTGAATGGAGTCGCATGGATACAAGCCAGGGAAAGAGAGAAAAGGAGAGAAAGATAAAGAAAGCCGGTGACCCCCTTAAATAATGCATGAACTTTTCGTATACACGGATGTGTGTGTTATTATATATATTTTACCTCTTTGATATCTAGAGATCCTTCCAAAGCTGAGTTAAATCGTCTAATTGTAGCACACACACACACACACACACACACACACACACACACACACACACACATACAATCTCACATCCACCCACACAGAGAGAGAGAGAGAGAGTATGTGAGAGTGAGTGAGAGAGACAGATGATTAGTTCGTTCGTACGTTCGCGTTCTTTCCCCGCCCGAGACAGACATAGAGCAACACACAGGAAGGATCAAGGAAGGAAAACACAAGGAGAGGGAAGGTTAAAAAAGAAGGATTGACATAGATGGACAACATGACACACCCGGGCCCCCGTCCTGGTGACATGCCCGACAGATCCTTCCAGTACCAGGTAGAGGGAGAAAGTGATAGATGAATGGATAGATAAATAGATAGATAGATAGATAGATAGATAGATACGCAGGGTGACAACGTGGGTGACAGAAAGAATGACATGTAGGGTACGTATCATAAAAGGTTGACAGATAGCGCTCGCATTGACACAGAGGATGGGGAGGGTATAAGCCAGAGAGGGAGGGTGATAGAAAGGGTGGTGGTGTGAGGTTGACAGAGAGGGAGGGTGATGTGAGGGTGAAAGAGAGGGTGGTGGTATGAGGGTGACAGAGAGGGTGGTGTGGGGGTGACAGAGAGGGTGGTGGTGTGAGGGTGACAGAGAGGGTGGTGTGGGGGTGACAGAGAGGGTGGTGGTATGAGGGTGACAGAGAGGGTGGTGTGAGGTTGACAGAGAGGGTGACAGAGAGGGTGGTGGTATGAGGTTGACAGAGAGGGTGGTGTGAGGTTGACAGAGAGGGTGGTGCGAGGTTGACAGAGAGGGTGGGATGAGGGTGACAGAGAGGGTCGTGTTGAGGTTGACAGAGAGAGTGGTGTACATAGTCAGACAGAGACGGACAATGAACACTCTCACACCACTGCTGCCTGGCTTGTTTTTATGCACGAATGGCTATTGTCACAGATCACTATTACATATATATATATATATATATATATACAGTGTATATATATATATATATATATATATATATATATATATATATATATATATATATATAGATATATATATATATATATATAGAGAGAGAGAGTGTGTTAATGTTATAATGATGTATTTTCTTCTCGGTTTATCTTTATGCGATCACAATAGTTAGCCTAATCAATTGTTTCAGCCAGTATTGACAAACTTAAAGGACAGGCTAAATAATTTATGAGGGTGGTATCAGTAAGTCACAGCGCAAGGAGGCTGTCTGGCTGTGAGGGTTAAGGGGAGGCAGACCGTTTTTCTGGATCCCCCTTCTCCCTAACGTTTAACCCCACCAGTTTTGAGATTATAAGACGTTCGGTCCATTAGTTTGGCGATTTTAACACCTTTCGCCCCATTTCGTTGTCAATTTTAAGACCTTGCCTGCTATTTAGGTGTTGATTTTTTCCTGGCGAGCGAAAGCGAGCTTGCAATTTTAATCGGCCGGGACATTTTTCTACCACAAAATGTAGAAATTTATCTTGAAAGGGGGTCTAGGGGGTGTTTTTCTAAACTTGATGGAGGTCTAGGGAGGAAACTAAAAACATATATGAATAAATGAATTAATAGGCCAAACAAACGGCCTGCCTCCCCTTAATACTTGCATCTTGATTATTCGTGATTTATTAGGCCTAGCTGCTGAGGTCACTTGGGGTTAGGGAGAGAGAGAGAGAGAGAGAGAGAGAGAGAGAGAGAGAGAGAGAGGGAGAGGGAGGGGTGTCGGGGGGGTTCTGTAGGACGGTGGAATACAATATCTGTTTGGGTTGTTTATCCTGTGAGATATGGTAGCATGGTGATATTGTTGTCATTACTCATATATGGTGATGGTATTCTAACCCATAAGTGAATTGACTAACTAAATAACTTTTGTTTTTTGTTTGTTTTTTGTATGAAGGAGACAAAAGGCAAACGTTGTTGTTTTTCTTCACAACCAAATTCATTAAATATTGGGAATCCCGTTTTTGATAGTTCTGTTTATCTCGTCATTTACCCCCAGCCCGAGAGCCTGAAGGTAATCAAGGATCTAATTTTTCGCTGTGGTTTGATGCGCGGACACATAAGAACCCGTGGTCAGTAATTAAAAGGGCTAGGATACACTATACCCCGTTCCAAATGGGTAGTTCAGAAATCGCGAACCCTAACTTCTGTAACTTAGAAAGGGCTAGAGCAAATGGGCTGTCAATATCCACGCCTATTCCTTTGTCTGACCCTTTCCGAATGGTAGAACTATTAGCTGGATTACTGTAGTCGTTTGTGAGTTATAGAGGATAATGTGCAAGAGTTTTGGCCTACTTACTTGGAACAGGGTATATACTTCTCGCTACCAGGCCACTTTGTTACCCAGTATTGACATTGATTGCAAAACATAACTCAATATAACTAATCTAACTGTGTTGGGGGGTGTAATGATTTCGATGCTTATGTTCTGGGTGTGGTGTCCCGAGTTTGAATCCCGGGAGGATTATATGCTTTCATTAGTGTATTCTAGTGCATTGGGATTTTTAATGGAGGATTAATGTTAAGAACGGTGTGTTCCTTAATGGGGTACTGAAATGGAGGATTAATGTTAAGAACGGTGTGTTCCTTAATGGGGTACTGAAAATGGAGGATTAATGTTAAGAACGGTGTGTTCCTTAATGGGGGTACTGAAATGGAGGGATTAATGTTAAGAACGGTGTGTTCCTTAATGGGGTACTGAAATGGAGGATTAATGTTAAGAACGGTGTGTTCCTTAATGGGGTACTGAAATGGAGGATTAATGTTAAGAACGGTGTGTTCCTTAATGGGGTACTGAAATGGAGGATTAATGTTAAGAACGGTGTGTTCCTTAATGGGGTACTGAAATGGAGGATTAATGTTAAGAACGGTGTGTTCCTTAATGGGGTACTGAAATGGAGGATTAATGTTAAGAACGGTGTGTTCCTTAATGGGGTACTGAAATGGAGGATTAATGTTAAGAACGGTGTGTTCCTTAATGGGGTAACTGAAATGGAGGATTAATGTTAAGAACGGTGTGTTCCTTAATGGGGTACTGAAATGGAGGATTAATGTTAAGAACGGTGTGTTCCTTAATGGGGTACTGAAATGGAGGATTAATGTTAAGAACGGTGTGTTCCTTAATGGGGTACTGAAATGGAGGATTAATGTTAAGAACGGTGTGTTCCTTAATGGGGTACTGAAATGGAGGATTAATGTTAACCCGGTGTTCCTTAATGGGGTACTGAAATGGAGGATTAATGTTAAGAACGTGTGTTCCTTAATGGGGTACTGAAATGGAGGATTAATGTTAAGAACGGTGTGTTCCTTAATGGGGTACTGAAATGGAGGATTAATGTTAAGAACGGTGTGTTCCTTAATGGGGTACTGAATCGAGATTTGGTTCGTTAATAACCTTGTGTTTTAATGTGGTTACTAAATTAATTAATATTAAGACGGTGTGTTCCTATTACACTGAATGGAGTATTAATGTAAGACGGTTGTGTTTACTTAAAGTATTAAATGGAGGATTAACCTAAGTATTGTGTTTATTACTACTGAAATAGAATTAATGTATTAAACACTGGTTCGCGTATCGTCTGGTATAAATTCTGTATATTAATTTAAGACTGTGTATTAACTATCCTAAATGGAGATTATTACTACTGTTCCTAAATTAACTAAATCCCTATCACGTATCCCTTCGCTACCTGTATATTAAAATTAATTACACAACACATTTAAACTAACAGAATATAAGAAATATATACAACTAACCTATCTTACAGTAGTTATCATTGCTATCGAGAATTTTATGTAAAGTTAAACCTAACCCTTTGTGGTTTATCGTCTGCTATTACTACTGTATATTAAATTAAAGTATTAAACCTAACACTATCTTCGAGTATCGTCTGCTATTACTACTGTATATTTGTGACTTTCATAATTCACTCGCGGACAAAACAAAAAATAATCTTTACACGGTTGAGCTATATATATTTGCGTGGACGGAATGAATCGAGTGAAACATACATCTGTATTATCAGATTTTGACCAACTTCCAGAATATTTAGAGCATTGGTGTGAAGATTATTTTTGTTTATTTCCACTAATGTACAGTATATTAGAGCAATTAAGCTTATTTAAGCTATAATTTTGAGCAACTTAAGTTCGGCAAGGTGAACTCTCGCACGAATTTTCTGAGTGTTCAGTTCTGTGAGAGCGAAGTGGTGAGGTGGCGAATATGTGTGGCTATTACGGAAGGTAGGTGGGGGAAGGGGGGGCGGGGGGCGGGATCCCATCAGGACTATAGTGTTACCCCACCAATTATGACTACCCCCGAGGACTGAAACCCATAGCTTCATTGGAGGGGGGGGGGGGGGGAGTTAAGGGGAGTACTTTAACGAAGCCTAGTGAACTGTGGTCGTCCCTTCTGACTTGACCGATAGCTTGGCACGCGACCTGTCCATTAACCCTTCCAGTACTAATACGATGTTTCCCAGCCGACGATATTACTCAGCTTTTGTAGGCCCCCTAAGGAAACAAAAGGAATAAAGTCTATATCAGTTAACTCTCCCACTTCTAAAACCTCTCCCTAGTCTAATATAATATTACAAACATGCCAGAATGTAATGAGAAGATGTGCATAGTATTTTACAAGCGCCAAATACTGCATACCTTCCTTTAGGCGTACATAAATGAAGAAATATTGACGAAAGAAGGAAATGTTTGTCACTGGTTTCTATGCGTTATGGTATGATATTTATTTACTTTTATTATATTTACTCTTCCACATCTTTAGTACTAGTTTTTTCGAGCTAGTTTTAGATAATGTTATTCAAATCAAATTAACCGGAACATTATGATGACATAGCTTATTTACTATAATATGGGTAACCTCAAGCAAATTAGTACAGATTAGTTAAGGTATCTCCTGATCAAAGAATCAACCCACAAAGTACGATGAAAATATAATATATAGAAAATAAGTATAATAATTCCGGCTCTTCACCTCAGGAACGACCTCCAGAAATGTAAGTAATAGAGAAATTATCAATATTATAACTGTTTCCCAAGGAACTACCATAAACTGTTTTAATATATATGTATATATACAGTATATATATATATATATATATATATATATATATATATATATATATATATATATATATATATATATATATATATATATACCCTGTATACTGTATATATGTATATGAAATGTATATATATATAAATAGAGAGAGAGAGAGAGAGAGAGAGAGAGAGAGAGAGAGAGAGAGAGAGAGAGAGAGCAAGGGTGAAATGAAAAAGACGTCTCCCGCACTAAGAGTGATTTGTCAATTTTTCCGGAAACCAGGAATCCGTAAAGGGAGTATCACACCACGAGAGCTTTCATCCGAAACTTGTGATCCAAAGCTACATTCGGACAACATTCTCAGGCAAAGTACACCGATAATGGCAACAATAATATACTGGAGGCAGCTTCATATACTGTAGGTGACGTAGTTTGGATATCAGTATATTTCAGAAACTACCTGCCAGTGTAGAACAAAGACGAGTGATAAACGCCGGCCGTGCTAGCGACGTTAACTCCACTCAAACAGGTTCCGCTAATAGGGCAGGGGACACCAATTAATATCCCTCACCTCCTCCCAATTGGCCACACATTCCGGCTCGCTAATTGGGAAGGGAGGAGGGGGGAGAGGGGGTAGCAATTTGTCTACGGGTTGGTTTAGTTGGTGTGTATCGTGGTAATTGTCGTGTTGTGATTACCGATAGCCGTGAAAGGTGACGCGGGTATGGGTGGTCTAGTAGGGCTCGGAGGAGTAGCTGTAGGTGTGGACAGGTGTGGGTGGGTCTGTGTGTGTGTCTGTGTCTGTGTCTGTGTGTGTATTAATTACCGAAAGGTGTGAAGGTTGGCGCTAGGATGGGTGGTCCAGTAGCCGGAATGGTAGGTAAAGAAGCTGATAAAGACAAAGTTCCTAAAGTTAAAATGATTGGTCGGATCTCTTTGTGTTGACTTGCAGTGTACTATGAACAATAATGGATACTTGACCTTTTATATATATGTGCCCAAGTAGAATATACTTGTACTTGTATTACGGAAGTAGTAACCTGATTAATCTGTCTCATCATACGATGGTCAAGAGGTTTAATTGACCACTTGCGAGTTTCAGGCTATAAGGAAGTTGGAGCTGTAGACATCGATAGTAAATAGAAATGCAATAATGATGTAGGTTTCTGATGGCTAAATAGTATGTTTAATTGGGTTTTATGTATTTATAGATGTAGTACAACCATATTATAGCGGGTAAATCTGCTCATTATCGATGTCTACAGCTCCAACTTCCTTATAGAACGAAACTCGCAAGTGGTCAATTGAGGTAGTTTTTTGTGTATCCTTTTGTTTCCTAGATAATCTTCCAAAACAGTATAATTCCACTTAATGATGACCAGGATGATAATGATGAAGTAGCGTCATTGGTTATCAAGGCGTTAATGACACACACTAATAGCGATGATGTCAACATCTTGCAACATATTGGCAATATAGATAATCATATTGTGGCCGCAAACCTTGCGGGAATGTTTGACTGCGCACTTATCATGGCATCTCAGTAAAATTAGCATATAAATTATAAATAATCTGGTTTGATTTTGCCCTCTGTCTTATCTACAGCATGTGACTTATTGTCTGTGCATCCTATTTTGTATAATGTGGCATTCATCTGGCACGCGTCCGCACGTGTGTGTGTGTGTGTGTGTGTGTGTGTGTGTGTGTGTGTGTGTGTGTGTGTGTGTGTGTGTGTGTGTGTGTGCCGAGACAATAAGATTCCTCAAATATTTGTCGGTTGGTTCACTGGATTCCATAACTAAGTACACACGTTATAACAATATAAGTTATGCGTATTGAAATATGTATCAGCATCATTGTTACTTATCTTTATGCCAACCTGCAGGTAGTAAAGAGGGGCGTTGACTGCACCCTCTTTACTATAGTGTCCTTGGGCAATAGGGAAGTGAATAACAGTTGGTGTCACAAGAGCAATAAAGGAATGGATGAATGAATGGTAAAATGCTCCATATGGCACCACAACATAAATGGTCCTTTCCGTCCAATATAAAAGACACGTTGAAACCCAGCACAGCATAAAATCAAACCCAGTACAGCATAAACCCAGTACAGCATAAAATCAGTACAGCATAAACCCAGTACAGCATAAACCCAGTACAGCATAAAACCAGTACAGCATAAAACCAGTACAGCATAAAATCAAACCCAGTACAGCATAAACCCAGTACAGCATAAAACCAGTACAGCATAAAACCAGTACAGCATAAAACCAGTACAGCATAAAAGCAGTACAGCATAAAATCAAACCCAGTACAGCATAAAACCAGTACAGCATAAAACCAGTACAGCATAAAACCAGTACAGCATAAAATCAAACCCAGTACAGCATAAACCCAGTACAGCATAAAACCAGTACAGCATAAACCCAGCACAGCATAAAATCAAACACAAAGCATTAGATAAAACCTTGACAATAAAGTAATATATAACAGAATGACACAAACGATCTTAGCGAGGATTTATAGCTGAAATTGGTACTCGCGAGATATATTTAGAGTTTTGTCCTCTCATTCCTCCCTATCCTCATTCCATTTACCATTCCTATCACATCTTCCCTTCCCACCATCTCCCTGTCCATCCTTAACCTCATTTTATATTTTCCCGACCTGTTCTTCCTTCCTTCGATCACCCTCTTCAATTTCTTACACATCTCCATTTTCCCATACCTCTCTCAACTTCCCTCCTACCATTTGTCTTCCATCTCTCTCCCCTTTCCCTTCACTTCCTTTCTTTCCTTCTGCTTACCTCTTCGTACTCCCCATCCCACAATTTTCTCTCTTCATAACTTGTCTTATCTACGTTCTCCCCTTCTATATTAATCCAACCTCTTCCCAATTATCTCACATGTCTCTCCCCTCCTTTGTTCATATTCCCCTCTTTCTTCTTTCTTACTCTGTTTCCCCTTTCCTCTTCAGTTCCTTATCCACACTCTTCTCCCCTCTTGTTATTTCTCTTCCGCCTATTCTCTCCCATAACTTCTATCCTTCCCTCCTCACCATCCCTCCTCCCTCCCTCTCTCTTCCACCCCCATCCTTTACCGTATTCGTGGTGACCTTGGGTAGCCAGCCACTCGGGAGTTCACCACTATCATGTCACCATCCCTCGTTGTCACTGCCACCACCACAACACTCCAGGGGTGGTCGGTCTTTGCTTATGCTCCACTCTCGCAAATATTAGGTTGGATAGGCTGGTTTAGAGTTAATTATTAGTATTATTTTTATTTTTACTATTATTATTATTATTGTTATTATTATTATTATTATTATTATTTCAATGATAATAATGATGATAATAAAGATTATTTGTATTACCTTAATTGTATATTTGAATGACTCTTGGTTGATTGTTATGTCCTGTGGCGTTTATATTATTATATTGTATATATACCGGTATATATTTTTTTTATTATTTAGATTTTTATCAACATCAGTTATTCCAAAAGTATGTGTTATGAAACTCTTGTGTTAGTTTTTCTCTCTGTATGCCTCTGGGATATCTAAAACACTATTAACCCTTTCAACATTAGAACGCTTGTCTTTCTTTTATGCTGGTTCTATTTGGACGATGTTGTGCAGTTTTGATTGTTTTTTTTTTTTTTTTTTTGTAATCAATGGTGTACAATTTACTTAGCTCCCACAAATTCACAACACACTGCTTAAAACCGTCTAATGATAGCCAGGATTAATTGGAAAAGCGTCCTCACACCACACACTGAAGGGGTTAAAGAGAATGAGACCAAATTAGATGAATACGTTATCTTCAATGGATTTGTTATGATACCCCTTATGATTACCCCTGTATGACCATGACTATATTACCCCTGTATGACCATGACTATATTACCCCTGTATGACCATGACTATATTACCCCTGTATGACCATGACTATATTACCCCTGTATGACCATGACTATATTACCCCTGTATGACCATGACTATATTACCCCTGTATGACCATGACTATATTCAACCAGTAGCTCTCAATCTGGGCTACCTCAACCATACTTGTAGGTTAAGTGTATAGGTTGGGTCATGTTAGGGTAGGACTTTAATTCTTCAATATTGGTTTAACCCTCTCACGTTCTTGACGCAATGTTGAGCCTATTAGGGATACTTTAAAGCCTTTGTTACCATCAGGGGTATTTAGAAACCTTTAGTTTAGTTACTTCAACCTCTGCAGTTGTCTTTGAGTTAGCTGTGGGCAGAAAACTAATTTTGGAGAGGTAATTATAAGAGTGAGAGAACTCTATTTATTATTGCTAATCTGGCAACCTCTGCGTCATAAAAACGTGAAAGGGTTAAGTTACCCTGGATGGTTTGGCCCTGGTTGAAATGGTCTACTGGTTGAAATGGTTTACTGGTTGAAACGGTTTACTGGTTGAATGGTCCAGGAACTCTTTCTCGCCTTTCTTGGAGATGTTTATCTCTCAGGTTATCCAAAGAATTCAAAGGTAAATATAGATAATTTATGGAGGTTGTGAGATGAAAGAGAGTTTGGTGGATGGTGTAGGGGTATGGGGAGGCTTAATGTTAGGAAGATGTTGGGACTTAACACGAGATAATCTTACGTTTTTGGTGATTTTCGTAATATTATTGAGGGATATTTGTTACCAATTGTCGAACACACATTTTTAGACCCCCTTCGAGCTAAAGAAAACAAACCCTTTTCAAGCTAAGTGTATAGGCTATATATTTTGGTATAAAAGAGTACCGTATCAGATTCAATTAAGTACATAGCTGTTTGTGCTTACGAATGTAGGCTACAGTTGACCACGTACATTTGTATCCACTCAACGGTTTTATTTGTGGGAGAAAAAGTAGCATGATTGACTTAGGAAAGTACAGTAGTTAATTCAAATGATAAATTAACGGTAACAAAATATCCTTGTAAGTCAATCATGCACGCGTCCATACAAAAAACAAAAAAAAAACAAAAAAACAAAACAACAGCAACAGCCAAAAGTACTTCCATTAACACGTTATGCCAGTGACTCATTTTCCTTTGCCATGTTTCCTCGGTATTTTCCTAGAACTATGGTATCTTCTTTTCCTACCTGGGGGAAAATGGTCCTAGCATCTTTGCACTAACTCTGGTATTACAAAGTTTTCCAAATACGTTGTTGATTTTGAAATCTTGGTATTAATGTGATGTATAAACTATAATATTTGTCCATTAAGTGTCAAATAAATAAATAAAGCAAGCTTTCTAGAAACGGAAGCTAAACAAAACAAAAAAGGAGAGAGAGAGAGAGAGAGAGAGAGAGAGAGAGAGAGAGAGAGAGAGAGAGAGAGAGAGAGAGAGAGAGAGAGAGAGAGAGAGAGAGAGATAAGGAGAAGGCCCTACTAAGAGAGAGAGAGAGAGAGAGATAAGGAGAAGTCCCTACTGTGAGATTAGAGGAGATATAAGGAGAGAGAGAGTCACAGACATATTACTCACACATGAATTATGGAAGAGACAAATTGGGGCAGTATATGCTGTAGATAAGCACCAGGAAAGGGTAGAGGCGTTTTTCATACACCCACTGAAATAACTAGTAAATAATAACTAGTAAATAATAACTAGTAAATAATAACTAGTAAATAATAACTAGTAAATAATAACTAGTAAATAATAACTAGTAAATAATAACTAGTAAATAATAACTAGTAAATAATAACTAGTAAATAATAACTAGTAAATAATAACTAGTAAATAATAACTAGTAAATAATAACTAGTAAATAATAATTAGTAAATAATAACTAGTAAATAATAACTAATAACTAGTAAATAATAACTAGTAAATAATAACTAGTAAATAATAACTAGTAAATAATAACTAGTAAATAATAACTAGTAAATAATAACTAGTAAATAATAACTAGTAAATAATAACTAGTAAATACTAACTAGTAAATAATAATTAGTAAATAATAACTAGTAAATAATAACTAGTAAATAATAACTTGTAAATAATAACTTGTAAATAATAACTTGTAAATAATAACTAGTAAATAATAACTAGTAAATAATAACTAGTAAATAATAACTAGTAAATAATAACTAGTATAACTAGTAAATAATAACTAGTAAATAATAACTTGTAAATAATAACTAGTAAATAATAACTTGTAAATAATAACTAGTAAATAATAACTAGTAAATAATAACTAGTAAATAATAACTAGTAAATAATAACTAATAACTAGTAAATAATAACTAGTAAATAATAACTAGTAAATAATAACTAGTAAATAATAACTAGTAAATAATAACTTGTAAATAATAACTAGTAAATAATAACTTGTAAATAATAACTTGTAAATAATAACTTGTAAATAATAACTAGTAAATAATAACTTGTAAATAATAACTAGTAAATAATAACTAGTAAATAATAACTAGTAAATAATAACTAGTAAATAATAACTAGTAAATAATAACTAGTAAATAATAACTAGTAAATAATAACTAGTAAATAATAACTAGTAAATAATAACTAGTAAATAATAACTAGTAAATAATAACTAGTAAATAATAACTAGTAAATAATAACTAGTAAATAATAACTAGTAAATAATAACTAGTAAATAATAACTAGTAAATAATAACTAGTAAATAATAACTAGTAAATAATAACTTGTAAATAATAACTAGTAAATAATAACTTGTAAATAATAACTAGTAAATAATAACTAGTAAATAATAACTAGTAAATAATAACTAGTAAATAATAACTAGTAAATAATAACTAGTAAATAATAACTAGTAAATAATAACTAATAACTAGTAAATAATAACTAGTAAATAATAACTAGTAAATAATAACTAGTAAATAATAACTAGTAATAATAACTATAACTAGTAAATAATAACTAGTAAATAATAACTAGTAAATAATAACTAGTAAATAATAACTAGTAAATAATAACTAGTAAATAATAACTAGTAAATAATAACTAGTAAATAATAACTAGTAAATAATAACTAGTAAATAATAACTAGTAAATAATAACTAGTAAATAATAACTAGTAAATAATAACTAGTAAATAATAACTAGTAAATAATAACTAGTAAATAATAACTAGTAAATAATAACTAGTAAATAATAACTAGTAAATAATAACTAGTAAATAATAACTAGTAAATAATAACTAGTAAATAATAACTAGTAAATAATAACTAGTAAATAATAACTAGTAAATAATAACTAGTAAATAATAACTAGTAAATAATAAATAGTAAATAATAAATAGTAAATAATAGTAATAAAAGTTGTCATCTAGTTTCAAAACTATTATATGGTGTGTATATATATATATATATATATATATATATATATATATATATATACAGTATATAATTATTGTTGTTGATGTAAAATATTCAGTAGATATCAAATTATTTATATTAAAATCATCCGATGGTAGATTGTACAAAATTAAATGTGTATGTGCTGGAAAAGGTAAAGGTGAAGAAGACATAATAGTGGGGCAATTTAAGTTACAGGTATTTGTAAAGAAAAACATCCAAGCGAGAAAGAGTTATACAGTTACATAAATACACAGACCAGTTGGTTCCAACGATATGTTCCGGCCTTAAAGAATTACTGTTAACAATAAATGCCCATATAGTAAGCATTGGAAGGACAGAACATCAAATCCAAAGGCAAATCAAAACAAAGAGAGAGAGAGAGAGAGTGGGGCATGAATTATGGAGGAGACAGAAGACGGAGGCTGGGTTATCACTGGCATCAGACAACCCCCCCCCCCCCCCTCCAGAGGTCGTTTTTGTGAAGAGTCCGGACAAATTGTCTTTGTGGGGCTGTCTGCGGGGGCGTCATTGAGGGGGGGGGGGGGGTCGAGGTAAGGTGAGGTTAGTAATGGTTGTAATCTGGGCCAGGCTAACTATTGTGCACAGCATGATACTCAGTAAAAAGTATATATATATATATATATATTATATGTGTATTACCGGTACTTATTATAGTTTCTTCCCTAGACTTCCATCAAATTTATGGAAATACTCCCCCAAATCCCCCTTCCGAGATAAATTTGTGCATGTTTCTGAAGAAAAATGCCTTGGCCAAAGGCCGGTTCCTTCTAAATTGCAGGCTCGCTACCGCTCGTCAAGAACAAAATCGACACGCCAGGAAATAATCGTCACCTAAAATGTAATGGCACGAAAGGAATTGAAATCGCCAAACTACTGGAACGAATGTATTGACATCTCTAAACGAATGGGACTAAGCATGAGAGAGAAGAGGATCCAGACCCCCCCCCCCCTTTAAATTAGGTTAGACTAGGTTATAACTGGTGACGTGGGCAGAGTGACTATGGGCGCCCCTCCCCGTACGGCGGCTGGCGGCCCTCGGTATGTGTGGTGGCAGATTAATGGATGGCCGAGGAAGGTGGAGGATGAGGGATGTGAGGCCGAGGTATCTGACAGGGAGGGGGGTGAGCTATGGGGTGTCACTGCTGGTATAAGGGATATGTGAGGATGTGGTAGATTATTAGGTAGCAGGGATGGGAGGCAAGATATCTGTGAAGGGGGGATGGGAGGGGATGAGCTATGGGTGTCACTGTTGGTATAGGATATATGGGAGGATGTGGTATGGATTAGGTAGTAGGGATGTTAGGCGGGGTGTCTGACAGTCTGTCACTGGGAGTATAGGGATAAGTGGGGATATGAGGTGGGATATAATCGTGAGGGGATAGGGCTGAGGTAATAGGGATGTAAGGCGAGATATGTGTGATGAAGAGTGAGGATTGGCGGGTGTGTCATTTTGGTCATAGGGAAATGGGAGGGTACAAAGTGGGAGATAGTTGTAATGGGGTAGGGATGTAAGACCAGGTATCTGTGACATTAAATGTTAGTCGGTAGTGAATATATATATATATATATATATATATTTTTTTTTTTTTTTTTTTTTTTTTTTTTTTTTCTTCTTAAGACTAGATTATCCAATGCTTTGTGGGCTTACTGTGGTATTTGTATAGATGGTTTTTATTGTTTGTGTCATTTTCGAGTAATTTAGTTTTAGTTCGCCACCAATACTAGAAATATGTATATAAATATAATATCCACCTCCCCAGACAATTGACTTTTGTGTGAATGTGCCTTTAATTCCACCGGTGACGTCACTTGTACCAACCCTTCGGCGGTACCACATCACCAGTGCAATGCCAAATTATTCCTTAATTTTTCTTAGATGACATCTTGTTTATCAATATTTTACTTTGTTGATATCACTGGATTAAGAAATTATATAATATAGAGTAAAACATCGCCGCCATCCATGTCCGTTTTACTTATATATATATATATATATATATATATATATATATATATATATATATATATATATATATATATATTGGAATTATGTGACTCGAATAAAACGTCGGTAATAATTGTTCGAGTACCACCTCATCATATCAAAGAGCTCCGGAGACCCTTACCGTATCCCCAGACTCTGTAGGTAGTGTCCCCAGAGATCATGTATGCAGGGCCGGAGCTGGGGGTCAAGGGGGAGTGATAAAGGAATGTGCGCCACAGACTTCTAAAGTATTTCCTTGGGGCCAGAGATTCATGGCATCACATTATACCCACGAATATATAAATGTTACTGATACCGCCACACACACACACACACACACACACACACAGAACACACACACACACACACACACACAGAACACACACACACACAGTCTCACACACATTCGGAGAAAGGGTTCTAGTTCCGCTCTATCTCTCTCTCTTACACATTCGCTCTCACTCTCACTCACTCACTCACTCTCACTCGCGCGCTCGCTCTCGCGCGCTCGCTCTCGCGCGCTCGCTCTAGCGCGCTCGCTCTCGCGCGCTCGCTCTCGCGCGCTCTCTCTCGCGCGCTCGCTCTCGCTCTCTCTCTCTCGCTCTCTCTCTCTCTCTCTCTCTCTCTCCCTTATTTCCGGCAATCTGTTTAACCAATTCAATTCAAAATATTTATTTGTCATAAACCTTTTGTACATTCTACAGCCACATATGATAACATTATTTTGTATAAATTCCATAACAATTGAGGACTTGATACCTTACTGTATACCGTACAGTATATGTCCGTAATTTCCCTTTAGGTCACCTATTTTTGCAACTAACTTTACCTCTTCTATCCCGGGCATAAGTTAACTTACCTTGACCTAACCTAACTTAATTCAAACTAAACCAATAGTATTTAAGCCTAATCTAACCTCACCTATCCTTAGCCTAATATTTCAACCACAAACCATAATTAGCGTAACAACCACCACAACCAACTATGCCGAATATCTTCAGACCATCACAACCAGTCTCCTCTAACAACTACTGTACCTTACACTTGCTCTCACAACCACTCATCACAACCATGCTCAACACATTACAACCAACCACCACAACCATACACAATCACAAAGCCAACCTCTTACAACCACTCACCACAACTATGTTCAACATATTACAACTACCATCACAACCATACACAGTCACAAAGCCAACCATAACAAGCCTCCACGACGCACCCCAACCCCTTCAACCAACCACCTACAACCACAAACCATTTAAACCAACCACAATCTACCACAAACCACTTCAATCAACCACAATATACCTCAAACCAATTCAACCAACCACTTCCAACCACAAACCACTTCAACGAACCACTCCCAACCACAAACCACTTCAACCAACCACTCCCAACCACAAACCACTTCAACCAACCACTCCCAACCACAAACCACTTCAACCAACCAATTCCTGCCACAATCAACCACCTTAACCAACCACTCCCCACCACAAACCACTCACTGCCTACAAGACGGAAGACCCCCAAGGAGGTCGGCACTCTGTCTTACTCCGGCGGAACTCCCAGATACCATCGTGGAAATCTAAAAAGGGGGGATGATCTGAGAATTAGATTAGTGATCCCTTCATCTATCTCCGCTCCATCAGTGACGTAGAAAATGTGTCCTTTCCGTAGACATTCCGAGGGGGGAGTTCAGAGTTGTATTTTTTTATTGTTTTCGTTGTTTTCTTTCTATTTTTTCGGGTTTTTTTATTTATCAATTTATGTATTTTAAGTGTTTGGTACATCTTTGGACTGTTGAGGGATAATTCGGGATTATTATTATTATTTATTTCATTCATTCATTTTTGTTTCTATATTTACTTATATTATTGTAATGTCTATTTTTTATTATTGTTTTTATTTTCGCCGACACTAAATCTTGTATTCCAATGTTTGGGGCGTCTTCTTGGGTTTCTCGATTTTTTTATTTATTTATTTGTTTATTTTTGTTTTGTTTTATGAATAGTTCAATGTTTGGGGAATTGTTCATGTTTCTCGTTTATCTTGTGTGTACAGTATGTCTCATTTTCTTTGCCTTTGACAGTTCGGTGCTTTATTCGGCTATTGTTCTTTCTTTCTCATTTACACTTTTATTTCATATTTAGTTATTTGCTGGTGCCATTGTTCTGATTCACCGTCTCTTTTTTTAATATGTCTCATATACTTTGTTTTCCTGATATACCGTGCGTACGATTGTTTTAAAGCTAATTGTATATTGAATTTCCCATTTCTTTGCCCCGTTATCATATGTATTTGTATTGTTGTAGCAATCCGTATTCTATATATTGTTGTAGCAATCCGTATTCTATATATTCTATATTTTGTTGTAGCAATCCGTATTCTATATATTGTTGTAGCAATCCGTATTCTATATATTTTGCCTAACTGAATGAATGTATACTCTTGATATACATTTCAGTCACACACACACACACACACACACACACACACACACACACACACACACACACACACACACACACACGTACACACACACACACACACACACACACACACACACACACTAAACCCTCAAGCATACAAACCACTGCATATATATTTACTCACACACACACACACACACACACACACACACACACACACACACACAGAGACACACACACACACACAGACACACACACATACACACACACACACACATACACACATACACACACACACACACAGTATATATATTTACACAAAGCCCCGTGCAAACATCGAGTGACAACATATACAAGAGCCAACAAATGAGACGTTGTATATCTATCAGCCGGGTAGATAGCGGTGAGTGAACGGCTATCTATCGCTGGCAACAGACACAGATGCTAATCACGGAACCCACGAACGATGGCTGCACTAAAGTAACAGAGTAGAGTCATATGGGTAGAGGAAGAGTAAGGTGAGAAGTGAGAGGTAAAGTAAAAGATAAAAGGAAATTATATAAAAGAGAGTAGCGTAATTTGGATAGAAAAAGAGTAAGGTGAGAAGTGAGAAGTAAAGTAAACGATAAATAAAGTAAGAGAGTAGAATAATTTGGATAGAGGAAGAATAATTTGGGAATTGAGAAGAAGAGAGTAGAGTAATTTGGAGTACAAAGGAAATCAAGCAACAACATATCTAGTGACCCTTCTAGGCTGCTTGTCCTCCAAAACACTGAGGATCAAGTGTCCAAACAGTGGTTTAGAGTGGGCAAGGGAACATTGGCAAGGGAACTACTGCCCAGGAACTAATGTTCGTGGCAGGATTAGGAAGTTAGTACGGGACAGATGGGTTAGTAACATAACACAGTTATAAGTGATATTTCGTATATCTGGGAAACAGAGAGTAACGCCTTGGTAATATTATATATACGCAATAATCCTTGATGAATCTGAGGGAGGAATATAATAAAGTATTTCATTTACGAACGCAGTCAGTCGTGGGTTTGATGCAAGATATTTGTCTAGGCGAAGTTTAGAAGAATTAACGGTGCTGCTGTCTATGAACCCAGTGACGCTCCAATGCATTTCCATAGATTAAGAGCTTCATAGTTTCGGTCTTACGTTTGATTCTTGGGAGTGTCTAAGGAATATAGAAGAATATAGTAGGTAACTGTGCCTTCACTTTTCTGAAGACTGGACACACGTTTCAAACATAGAAACATACATAGAAAAGATTCTGCTATATGGACAGGCAACATTATAATAGCTAGAAACAGTGCTTTAGGTTAGGTTAGGTTGCGTTTTATAGGATATGTTAGGTTAGGTAAAATTTAGTTTGGATAACGAAAAACATGTATGGATTTGCCATTTTTCCGATTGTACCGATAAACACACATGTGTGTGTGGGTGTGTGTGTGGCCGCGATCGGGCTTTCCAACAGGCTTGAGTGCCACCTCAAGAAGGGGTAGGATTTGGGCAGGAAACCAGGTGAAACCCAGAGATGGCGCATCCACACCTAGTCTCCACAGCGCGGAATGTTTTTGACAGAATCCTCACCAGCAGGTAGCTGTGATTGAACCCGCGCTACCAGAGCCAAGCGACTAGAGTACAATGACCCAGTACTGCTTTCGGCCACTGTCACACTGTGGCAACGTCACATGTGTGTTTGTGTGTGTGTATATTATCTTAAGTTACCTAATTGCATTTTACAGTATTGAGATTAATTTTTGTAGTATCCCGTCAAATATTAATTTATCATAGCCATCATTACATGACTATATGTTATGGGCATGGCTTAATACATTACTTGTGTACTAATATGTGCATGCGTGTTGATGAGCGGTACTCGAAGTGGGTAGGCATCTTAGTGTGTTGAGGTAGGGTATGGAGGGTAGAGGAGGATAAGGTAGGGGAGGGGAGGACAGGGTATGGAGGGTAGAGGAGGATAAGGTAGGGGAGGGGAGGACAGGGTATGGAGGGTAGAGGAGGATAAGGTAGGGAGGGGAGGAGGACAGGGTATGGAGGATAGAAGAGCATAAGGTAGGGGAGGGGAGGACAGGGTATGGAGGGTAGAGGAGGATAAGGTAGCGGGAGGGGAGGACAGGGTATGGAGGGTAGAGGAGGATAAGGTAGGGGAGGGGGGGACAGGGGGTGGAGAGGAGGGGAGGATAAGGAAGGGGAGGGGAGGACAGGGTATGGAGGGTAGAGGAGGATGAGGTAGGGGAGGGGAGGACAGGGTATGGAGGGCAGAGGAGGATAAGGTAGGGGAGGGGAGGACAGGGTATGGAGGGCAGAGGGGGACAAGGTAGGGGAGGGGGGGACAGGGTATGGAGGGTAGAGGAGGATAAGGTAGGGGAGGGGAGGACAGGGTATGGAGGGTAGAGGAGGATAAGGTAGGGGAGGGGAGGACAGGGTATGGAGGGCAGAGGAGGATAAGGTAGGGGAGGGGAGGACAGGGTATGGAGGGTAGAGGAGGATAAGGTAGGGGAGGGGAGGACAGGGTATGGAGGGTAGAGGAGGATAAGGTAGGGGAGGGGAGGACAGGGTATGGAGGGTAGAGGAGGATAAGGTAGGGGAGGGGAGGACAGGGTATGGTGGGTAGAGTAGGATAAGGTAGGGGAGGGAGGACAGGGTATGGAGGGCAGAGGAGGATAAGGTAGGGGAGGGGAGGACAGGTATGGAGGGTAGAGGAGGATAAGGTAGGGGAGGGGAGGACAGGGTATGGAGGGCAGAGGAGGATAAGGTAGGGGAGGGGAGGACAGGGTATGGAGGGTAGAGGAGGATAAGGTAGGGGAGGGGAGGACAGGGTATGGAGGAGGGAGGAGGATAAGGTAGGGGAGGGGAGGACAGGGTATGGAGGGCAGAGGAGGATAAGGTAGGGGAGGGGAGGACAGGGTATGGTAAGGTAGGGAGGTTGTCATAGTGCAGGACGAAAGGGGGGGAGGGGGCGTCATAGTGTAGTAGGGCAGAGCAGGGGTGGTAGTGGTGGTGGTGGTGGGCGTCTGTCACCTTAACTTTATCACCACACCGCCCGGAACAACTACACGGGACTCAATTATCAACCACAGCCCACACACCATAACTAGTTGACAAGAACACTTAGATTAATGCCTTCTTTCTCGTTCACTTATACACACAGGCGGAACATTGTATCATCGAACCTTTGTATACGGGGCTATAGAAATTACCTGGCGTTGACATGGATCTGGCCAGCATTAGTATACAGTATACTCTGTTTCTTTTCAGATGACGGTAATTTGGCACGTTCCCATCTTGTTTACTCGGCTATTATGAAAATAGTATGGCCAAATGTGATCTTAATTATGAATAAATAGTATTGGTATGAAACAGAGACTTAAAAGTGTCATATATTATTGTTAAGGGGAGGCTGGCCGTTTGTTTGGTCTATTAATTCATTTATTGAAATATTGTTTTAGTTTCATCCCTAGACCTCCATCAAGCTTAGAAAAATACCCCCTAGACCCACCTTCAATATAAATTTGTACATTTTTCGGTAGAAAAATTTCCCGGCGGTTCCTCTTAAAACTGCAGGCTCGCTATCGCTCGCCAGGAAATGATCAACACCTAAATGGCAAGAAGGGTCTTAAAATTGACAACGAAATGGGGCGAAAGGTGTTAAAATCGCCAAATTAATGGGCTGAACGTCTTATAATCTCAAAACTAGAGGGGCTAAACATTAGGGAGAAGGGGGTCCAGAAAAACGGTCTTCCTCCCCTTAAGTATCGACAAATCAACTGCTAAGGGAATCAGTGAACCGTCAGCTGAAGTATAACCGAGTTTATTGTTAACCAATTGTTTAGTTCAGTAATTGATAAGTTTGTGGTTAGACGTTGTGCTTTGATCTTAATTATTATGGTGTTATGAAACTTTCATCCATATAGATTTTGTTAACACTACATGATTTCTTACAGCTTAGGAAGGATGTGTTAACAGGTAAAGGGGCATACTTGATCTCAATCTATACAGAAAGGGGTCGTATATTTTAATTAAGTTACTCATATTACCCTAATAATATTGAGCGCTAAAACCGGCACTTGGTTATACATACATGTCTACCCAAGGCAAGGTCTCTCTCTAAGGCTGTGATATATTGTACTTTACGACCAACATTTAAAACGAAAACTTATGTTGATTTGACATGAGTCTCATCCGGGTGTGGTCTTTTCGGACTCCTCCGATTCGCTTCATTAATTTGGCGATTTTATGACGTTGTGCCCCACTATATTCACGAGTAGCTGTCTATTCTGGTGAGCTATATCGAACCTGTAATTCAGGAAAATGCGGCCTCTGCTCATAATAGTTTTCTACCGAAAAAGTACATACATAACTAGAAGGAGATATTTGAGGGCGTTTTCTTAGCTTGAAGGAAGGACAGGAAGGGGTAGAGTTTTAGTTAGAGTTTTAAATTAGCTGGACGTGGGTCAAGCAAGCGATCTTAGAAAAATGCCCAAATTTAAACAAAAATATTCAAAAACATTATTTAAATATATTATACATTATAAAGTAATTATTTAATAATAATATAAATATAACCCTGCCAGCACACTAACCCCCAAAATGTGAGATGAGGTGAGGGTTATATACGTTTTGTGCCAGGAAGACCTACAGTAGGTAAGTGTCTTCATTAGTTAACAGTCGCTGGGCTATGTGGGTTCTTTACTTGTGTCCACAGAATATTGCTTGTGTGTGTGTGTGTGTGTGTGTGTTTTGTTTGTTTGTTTGTTTGTTTGTGTGTGTGTGTGTGTTTTGTTTGTGTGTGTGTGTGTGTGTGTGTGTGTTTTGTTTGTTTGTGTGTGTGGTATATCTCATGCATACATAAAGTAACATTGAGTGAGCATTTTAGTGCTTGGGCCTGTGAACATATTTGGTAAATATATACAGTATATACAATAAAGCACAATACAAATAATATACAGTATAATACAATAAAGTACAATACAAATAATATACAGTATATACAATAAAGTACAATACAAATAATATACAGTATAATACAATAAAGTACAATACAAATAATATACAGTATAATACAATAAAGTACAATACAAATAATATACAGTATATACAATAAAGTACAATACAAATAATATCCGCAAGTACAGTACCTAAGACCGCCCGTATATGTTTGCTTGTTCGGCTGTGCGCTCATGTTGTTGCCCTTGCTTGCGTGTGCGTGTGTGCGTGCGTGCTTGTGAGTTGAGTGTGGAGTGTGTGTGATGGATGGTGGAGCGTGGCGGGGAAGATGGGAGTGTTTGTGATCTACGCCACCATTGTCACTTATATTATGGTCTAGACGTGGGGGGAGGGAGGGAAGGAGGGAGGGAGAGAGAGAGAGATACGTGTGTGTGTTTCGTCTTGTATGAAGGTATATATGCGTAAGTAAAAGAGGCATATTGGGTTCATAATTGGCATGATCTCTGCGTCTGGCCGTCTGAAGAAAGGGATTTACTGTGAACATTCGACTCCCCCCCCCCCCCCCCCCCCTCATGTATACAGTATTCTTGTAAGTCACATCACAAACATAACCGGGGCAGTATATGTAGCTGCGAACAGATGGACATACACACACACACACACACACACACACACACACACACACACACAGCCCGTAGCCTAGTAGGTAGAGCTCTCGTCTCACACACGAGGGGTCGGGGGTTCAATCCCCGGCCGGGCGAAGACAAATTGGGCTTGTCTCCTTTCATGTGTTAGCCTCAGTTCACCTAGCTGTAAATAGGTACCTGGAATAAGTGGACGACGTTGTGACGTCCCATCTGGGGTTGGCAAAAATGGTACAAGGCGAGATGGGTATCATATGGTTCACCTAAGCTGATGGCTACCTAAGCCTTCGGGTGAGACGGTACCGTCTATAGTGAGAATGGTACCATACAGATCCACCCTAAGCCTTCGTTTCCGATGTCGCCAATTGGCTAAAAATACAGACTACACACACATCCACAGCCATTTCAACGATACATATAACACCTACACATATAGGAGGCGGGAAATAACGAGCATGCTCACTCCCGCAATACAACTAGAGTAAGTACAACTAGAGTAAGTACACACACACACACACACACACACACACACACACACACACACACACACACTCTTACTGCATGTTCTTATGTTCTTATATATGTATGTATATGTATGCGTACCGTATGTATGTGCGTACGTACGTGTATATATGTATGTTCTGTATATGAGTAAGTCAAATAAATGTGTATAAGTACTGTATATCACTTACTCTCATGGTTATTTTAGGATAATTTGTATTCTGCACCTGCATCATTATTGTATTTATTTTTTTATTTTTTTTTGTAAACTGAGCTTACCATCTTCATATCTGTACATCTCATGTTCATCCACTAAATTGTAAAATGTGTATTTTCAGCTCATGAGGCTGCCATTCTTTAATAAACCGTTTATTATTATTATTATTATTATTATTATTATTATTATTATTACACACACACACACACACACACACACACACACACACACACACACACACACACACAACAAACACACAATACACAACCGTACCGTCTAGCATCCCCACTCATAAAACAACACAACACAACACTGCCCAGCATAAGCCAACAAACACAACACAATATACAACTGCTCCGTCTAGCATCCCCACTCACTATAGAACAACACAAAAAGACAACACAGCACAATGCTATAAATCCCAACATAACTAACTTAACACAACACACCACACCAAAACACACCACACCAAAACACACCACACCAAAACACACCACACAACACACCACCAAATCACCACACCACACAACACAACACACCACACCACACCAAAACACAACACACAACACAACACAACTTAAGTCCAGCACCCTTCCCAATCCAAAGTGTGTCAGTAAACGCGAATATCTATGCCGCCCCACGCCCGCACCGCCCATCCCCCGACGCCCGTATGCATGTGTAGGAGCTTCATCTGCATATACCCACCCGGCACAGGTAAAGGTGTATAGGGTCACTTGGCCCACGTGTTGCCTGTTAACCCTATCCAAACCATGTTTTTTTTTTTTTTTTAACCCCTCTCGTTTCGTCCCATATCGTTTGGTGATTTTAAGACGGTTTGCCCTATTCGTTGGGCTATCATAAGACGGCCAAAACAGGGGTCGATTATTCTTCTGGGGAGCAATTGCCAGCCCACAAATGAGGAACAGGGTAATGGACGGTACTATAAGAGAGAGAGAGTGTGTGTGTGTGTGTGTGTTTGTGTTTATAAAGGAGACGAAAGGCAAAGCTGCCTGTAACGAGTGTCTCGCCTAAAGTTGAAAGAGTGATAGAGAGCCAATGTCAGGGTATGTCACAGTCAAAATGTCTGGACACACGGAGCTTGAAGCAGTTTAAGTCATAGGATGAGGGAAAGACAGATTGAGGGAGAGAGTGGGTGTGTAGAGGTGTATTCTTTTACATTTGTTTTGAGTTATAGTGCCGGAAGATAGATTTGGTTAGAATTCTGCAGGTGTGTTTTGGACAGGTGTATATTTATAGATATTAATATGTATGCATACAGGTGTTATGCAGGTGTGGGCGTGTGTGTGTTTGTGTGTGCGAAAGAGAGAAAGGTGAGGATTTATATATAATAGTGTGTGTGTGTTCTCGTGTGTGTGCGTGTGGCTGAAAGAGATAGTGATTTATGTATCTGCGTGTGTGTGTGTGTGTATGTGTTTGTGCGTGCTTGCATTTTATATTTATTTGTTTATAAAATCACGTATTGCCAAATTCGGATGTAACAAGAATATGTGTACTGTTTCAATAAGTCAATGTCCAATATAACTATAAATGTTAACTGGGATTGAGTGAATGATTTTGCTACAACAAAAATATATATATTAACAGTATAGGGTCTGAAGTTTCAAGATATTTAAATCCTCTCCTCAGAATATCTTGAAAAATATATATATACAGGTAAGTCGTTTCCTTTATTTCAAGAATTCGCTAATGTTAACGTCTCCTCATAGTTACCAAATGTACAGAATATTGCTTCAGAAAACACTTTAAGGATGAGGTCATAATTATATAGGGGATTTTTTTTTTTTATATTTATCTATATATTTATATATATATTATTATTTGTTTAGTTTCCTCCCTAGACCTCCATCAAACTATAAAAAGTACCCCCAAGACCCCCTTTCCAGGTAAATTTGTGTATAAAAGTACCCCCAAGACCCCCTTTCCAGGTAAATGTGTGTATAAAAGTACCCCCAAGACCCCCTTTCCAGGTAAATTTGTGTATAAAAGTACCCCCAAGACCCCCTTTCCAGGTAAATTTGTGTATAAAAGTTCCCCCAAGACCCCCTTTCCAGGTAAATTTGTGTATAAAAGTACCCCCAAGACCCCCTTCCCAGGTAAATTTGTGTATAAAAGTACCCCCAAGACCCCCTTTCCAGGTAAATGTGTGTATAAAAATAACCCCAAGACCCCCCTTTCCAGGTAAATTTGTGTATAAAAGTACCCCAAGACCCCCTTTCCAGGTAAATTTGTGTATAAAAGTACCCCCAAGACCCCCTTTCCAGGTAAATTTGTGTATAAAAGTACCCCCAAGACCCCCTTTCGAGGTAAATTTGTGTATATTTCGAAATGAACAAATGAAGGCAAATCTCCTCCTAACTGGCCAGACTAGCGGTAGAGGAGAGGGGGGTAACAAACGAGGGCACGTGATAGAGCGACCCCCTTACGAGGATAACAGGACACTACTGCCGGGGGACCGTAAAGGATAGCGGGACGGTACATGGACGGTAATAACATAACTGACGAGAGAATGAACCATAGGCCTATACAGAAAACAACAAACATAAGGATGATACATATAAATAACTAAAATAAAGCTGTTCCAGTTAGTCTAGCGGTTTGTCTATCTTGATTATATACATATATACAATTAGTTATTTATTTATTTATTTATACAGTATATTTATATACCGGTATGTATTTATTAACATTTTTGTTTTTCAATTTCAGTTCTATATTGTGTAAGAGTAACCTACCACTGGATAATTCTATATTGTGTAAGAGTAACCTACCACTGGATAATTCTATATTGTGTAAGAGTAACCTACCACTGGATAATTCTATATTGTGTAAGAGTAACCTACCACTGGATAATTCTATATTGTGTAAGAGTAACCTACCACTGGATAATTTCTATATGTGTAAGAGTAACCTACCACTGGATAATTCTATATTGTGTAAGAGTAACCTACCACTGGATAATTCTATATTGTGTAAGAGTAACCTACCACTGGATAATTCTATATTGTGTAAGAGTAACCTACCACTGGATAATTCTATATTGTGTAAGAGTAACCTACCACTGGATAATTCTATATTTCAGTTCTATATTGTGTAAGAGTAACCTACCACTGGATAATTCTATATTGTGTAAGAGTAACCTACCACTGGATAATTCTATATTGTGTAAGAGTAACCTACCACTGGATAATTCTATATTGTGTAAGAGTAACCTACCACTGGATAATTCTATATTGTGTAAGAGTAAACCTACCACTGGATAATTCTATATTGTGTAAGAGTAACCTACACTGGATAATTCTATATTGTGTAAGAGTAACCTACCACTGGATAATTCTATATTGTGTAAGAGTAACCTACCACTGGATAATTCTATATTGTGTAAGAGTAACCTACCACTGGATAATTCTATGTGTGTAAGAGTAACCCCAACACTGGTAAATTCTTATTAGTAACCTACCACTGGATAATTCTATATTGTGTAAGAGTAACCTACCACTGGATAATTCTATATTTTGTGTAAGAGTAACCCCCCTGGATAATTCTATATTGTGGGAAGTAAAGAGAGAGGATAATTCTGGAAAGAGTCTATAAATTTTGTGTAAGAGTAGACCTACCACTGGATAATCTATTGTGTAAGAGTAACTATGGACATTGTGTAAGAGTAACCTACCACTGGATAATTTATTTCAGTAAATTTGTGTGTAAGAGTACCTACCAGATAATTCTATATTGTGTAAGAGTAACCCCAAGATTTCGATAAATTTGTGTATATTTCGAAATGAACAAAGGTAAGAGTAACCTCCTAAGCCAGACTATTGTGGAGAGTAACAAACTACCACGTGTAAGAGCTATTACGAGGATGGACACTATGTCACCGTAAAGGATAACGGTACATGACGGTAATAACATACTGACGAGATAAACATAGGCCTATACAGAAACCTACCACTGGATAATTCTATATTGTGTAAGAGTAACCTACCACTGGATAATTCTATATTTCAGTTCTATATTGTGTAAGAGTAACCTACCACTGGATAATTCTACACATTTCAGTTCTATATTGTGTAAGAGTAACCTACCACTGGATAATTCTACACATGATACGGTTAGTAATAGTATATACAAGTAAAGCAGTATCAGTTAGTGTAGCGGTTTGTACATCTGTATTTTTGTTACTAGTTAAATGTTCAATATTAGTTGTACATTGTGTAACAGTAGCCTACTACTGGGTAATTCTACAAATGTGGTGACTACGTTAGACCTCATACCATCCATACCTTAGCATATCATAATATAAGTGAACCCGATCTGGTGCAGGGTGGGTCTTATTGGATCAGAATTTTTTCAATTCCTTAGTTTGCCAATTATAAGACGCTTCACCCCTATTCAGGTGTCGATGTTATCTGGACATGGTCAGTCGAAAATTGTTCTTTGGAGTGGGTCTGTTTATTTGTTTAGTTTAAAGGAGTTTGGAGAGAAGTTTTTCTTAGTCTAGGAGGCAAACCAAAAACACATTGCTCGAAAATGTCGGCAGCCATTTAAACCCTGAACAGTAATACAGTATATCAACTATCAATATAACTCCAAAGACGCCGTACCAGATAGTTTTAACCCCCATAAGTTTCTTGGGCACTAAATACAAGTTTTTGTGGCTAACATTATACAAGTTTATTCAGTTTTGAAATGCCCTCTAGTAATCAGAAGGGCAAAGCCTATCTCAATTGACCCTCTGACTTTATAATTGTGTTCCTAGATCTGGTTAAAATCGTCTATGGATAGCTAGAATATAAAGAAGAAATGCGTCCTGAAATACAGAAGACAACACTGACTCTGGAACACCTGACTAACCAAAGTGACTCAGCTGGAGGGCCTGTACAGTATATGACTTGATGGTGTGTATAGGGAAGGATCCAATAAAGGGGTGAAATTCTTACAGGTTTGGGGATAACAGGAAGCAGAAGGATGGTTTAGTTTGTTTCCAAGCAATTGACTTTTAGTTCGCCTCCCCAGATCCGTTTCAAGTTAAAAAAGAAGAAGCTAAATTTGATTTTTTTATTATAGAAATATGTCTCGCACGAAGGCCGGTTTCTCCTAAAGTACAGGCTCCCATCGCTCGCCAAGAAAAACAAAACAAAAAAGACACTTAAATGAAGTGAAATCTTTCATAGTGGCCAAATAAATGAGACGAACCGTCTTAAAATAGCTAAACTAATAAGTCAAAGCAGGGATGGTCCGGAAAGACCACCTTTGGCTTACATAGTTGTAAGAAGACAACCGGCCTCAGGTGGACCGTATAGGATAGCGGGACGGGTGATGGACGGAAGGTATAATAAAGAGATAGATTAACACGACACTTACAACAACAAACAGGTTTTCAAATTTACCCCTTCAACACGATCTTGTTATTTTCATCCTATTCTGGTTACCGTTAGACGATTTCCTTTAGCCTATAATCTATCTTCAGCACTCAAAGGGGCAAAACGATCTTAGTAAACTCTCTGAATAACTTAGATCCTCCTTGAGCTGCATACAATCGTCTGATTTAGCCAGAATAATAGGTAAAAAGGTGACATAGTGTTATGTCCCAGTTATGTTTGTTCAATGCATTCCAATCTTAAGTAAGGTGGAGTAATTTTATACAATTTAAAATATTGGGTAACTCAAATGTTCTCAACAGTCACAGAATAATTATGTTCAAAGAAATTTAGGCAGATGATAGTCTATAAGACCTCGAAAATAATGGGTATGAAAGGGTTCAAAGGGGTATATAAAGTGTCCACAATAATCTAGCTTATATAAGGTATATTGGTAGTAATAAAACTCATCTTATCTCAGTTAGAAATATAGCCAATGATCGTATATACTTTTATGATAGCCTTTCCATATAGCCACATTATTACAGAGTATAGTGTAAAGAAACGAGTATAAGTGTTTGACGTTTGTTGTGGCAGGAAGGACTTAAGGGGAGGTTGTTAGTTTGTTCCTTAGACCGCCATCAAGCTTAAAATTACACCCCGTAGTCGACCCCCTTTCAAGATAAATGTGTACATTTTTCGGTAGAAATATGTACCGGCCGAAGGCCGATTCCTCTTAAATTACAGGCTCGCTTACGCTCGCCAGGAAAAAATCGACCCAAATGGCACGAAAGGTCTTAAAATTGCCAGAAATGGGGTGAAAGTTCTTAAAATCGCCAAACTAATGGGG